>JAPDNY010000017.1:11660000-11821244 GCA_029375565.1 Gekko gecko | reverse complement strand
GGGCCCTCCAGTCCTCCAGAGACTGCTTAATTTCATGTTCGTTGCCTCGATAACACTGTCTGACCATCTCATCCTCTGCAGTCCCCTTCTTCTTTGACCTTCAGTCTTTCCCAGCATCAGGGTCTTCTTCTCCAGTGAGGGCTCCCTTCTCATTGGGTGGCCAAAGTATTTGAGCTTCAGCTTCAGTCTCTGGCCTTCCAGGGAACAGTCAGGGTTGATTTATTTTTTGCCACCTGGAAACTCCTTATAGACTTTTTGCATGAAACCGAAAGAGATGAATCGATGATTTAGAGTTCTGAAGAATTAGAGGGGGGGAGAGTTTATAGATAAAAAGAGAAATCTCTTATGTAGTTATAGTTTAGTTTATTACATTTGTATCCTGCCCGCCCCACAAACGGGCTCAGGGCAGCTCACAGTTACCGGCCACATGTGCCGAGTTAGCATAAAATATTTAAAACAGATTAAATTATCATACAGTAAACTATCATACAAATCAAACAAATAACAATTTGGTGCTCACAATAGTAGATGTTCTCGGAGAACTTGGAGGAGGAGGAGGAGGAGGAAGAAGAAGAAGAAGAAGAAGAAGAAGAAGAAGAAGAAGAAGAAGAAGAAGAAGAAGAAGAAGAAGAAGAAGAAGAAGAAGAAGAAGAAGAGGAGGAGGAGGAGGAGGAGGAGGAGGCTGAATTTATACCCCACCCTTCACTCGGAGTCTCAGAGCAGCTTACAAACTCCTTTCCCTTCCCCTCCCCTCAACAGACACCCTGTGAGATGGGTGGGGCTGAGAGAGCTCTTTCGAGGACTGCTCGTGAGAGAACAGCTCTGACAGAACTATGGCTTGCCCATGGTCATCCAGCAGCTGCATGTGGAGGAGTAGGAAATCAAACCCGGTTCTCCCAGATTAGTGTCTGCCACTCTGAACCACTACACCACAATGACTCAGCTGGACTAGAAGGACCTCTGGCCTGATCCAGCAGGGCTCTTCTGACATATGAAGGCCTCAGCCTCTGTGCCCTGTTGTTGGCCCTCCAGAGGAACTGTCTGGCCACTGTGTGAGACAGGATGCGGGACTAGATGGACCCTCACTGGTCTGATCTAGCAGGCCTCATTATGTGTTTATCAGAGGAAGGCCTCAGCCTCTGTGTCCTGTTGTTGGCCCTCCAGAGGAGCTGGCTGGCCACTGCGTGAGACAGGAGGCTGGACTAGATGGACCCTCACAGATCTGATCCAGCAGGGCTCTCCTGATGTTCTTATCAGGGGAAGGCCTTGGCCTCTGTGCCCTGTTGCTGTGCCCACTGTGCTGTGCCCACTGTGCGAGACAGGAGGCTGGACTAGGTGAACCCGTGGTCCGATCCCGCAGGAATCTTCTTGTGTTCTTACGTGGATGGCGTGACGGCGGGCCAAGCCGCCGTTTCCTTGTTTTCTCACGCAGGGCTCTTGGTCGCCTTTCGAAAACCATGTTTGTGCAGCTGAAGGCAGGCTCCAGAGAGGGTTGGTTTGGGCTGGGGCTTCCTGCCAGCCGGCGATAGCTCTCTCTCCCTCCCTCTCTCCCTCTCGGAGCTGGGAGGGGAGAGCTTCTCATCGCGTGCCTGAGAGGGAGGCGGCCCTCCCTCTTTTGTGAGTATTAATAGCTTCTCCGAGTCTGGAGGAGCTGCTGAGCGGCAGGGTCACTTGAGGACACCGGCAGCTGCAAGCCGCTCCGCACTTAAAAGGGAAATGGCCTCCACCTCCTCGCTCAGTGCTCACTTCCCAGCCGGGGCGAAGCCATGCGCAAATGCCTCCCCTTCACCGTTCTGAGCCTTTAACAGCCTGTTCTTTGGTGTAGTGGTGAAGTGCACGGACTCTAATCTGGGAGAGCCGGGTTTGATCCCCCACTCCTCCACTTGCACCTACTGGATGACCTTGGGCAAGCCGTAGTTCTGACAAGAGCTGTCCTTGAAAAAGAGCAGTTTCTGTTAGAGCTCTCTCAGCCCTGTCTACCTCACAGGGCGTCTGTTGTGGGGAGGGGAAAGTTTGTGAGCCGCTCTGAGACTCCGAGTGAAGGGTGGGGTATAAATCCAATCTCCTCCTCCTCTTCTTCTGGGGCCCCCAATGGTGGGAGACTGTCTTTCAACCTGAGGAAGGGGACTTTGACTCTGGAAAGCTCATGCCCCAGAAGGAGGGTTTGCCAATCTCCAGGTGGCAACACCAATCAAAAACCGTGTGTGTGAAATGAATGAACACACCAGTTGAACATAGTGAACTCCTCCACAATGAAATAACGTGCAAAAATAACAACGCGCATTCGTAACAATGAACTCGATTTGAATGAAAACGGAGAAGCAGTAGCTGTATCGTAGCAGCAGTCAGCCACTTTTGGGAGCGCAAGACGAAGACATTGGCTTTTGATAAAGCACCAGTGAAAACGCAGGAATCTGGAAGTTAGGCCTTGCACAAGGTTGGAGGCTGAAATTGCGAGCCCGTTGTCGTTTTCCTTACTACTTTGAGTCGTGTTCAAACCGGGGATCCTTTCCAGCGATTTGCTTCATGAGTTTTGTGAACCGAGAGATCATCGTGAGATGCATCCAGCTTGATTAATAGTCTTGCGGACACTATGAACTTTGGGGTGTGTCTGCACTGGACTGCCTTTTCGAGTTCGCAGCCTGTTTCACAACAGTAGCAGAGGAGGGGGTTTATTACGTTCATTGTTACGAAGGCACGTTGTGGTTCTTGTGCATTATTTCATTAGGCAGGAGATAATTGCGTTCAGTTGGTGTGTTTGTTCATTTACACACCTTTTGATGGGTGTTTCTGCTTCACCGCATATTTCTGCTTTGTGATTTTGCTGAATCTCCAGGTGGTGCCTGGAAAGCTCTTGGAATCACGGCTGGTCTCCAGGCAAAAGAGATCAGTTCCCCTGGAGGAAAAGACCACTTACTGCATTCCACCCCTGCATTCCAAGTTCCTTTTTTGCAACATCTGTCCCCACCTCCTGACTGGGATATAAGGGCTCAGGGATCTCCATTCCGACTTGTATCTGACGAAGCGAGCTCGGACTCTGGAAAGCTCAAGCCCTGGAAATTTGGTCAGTCTCTAGTGTGCTGCTGGACTTGAATCTAGCTCCTCTTCCCGCCCAGCTCTGTTAGAATCAACTTCTGCTGCTACATTCTGCATGGCACCTTTGCACCCTATATGAGAATTCTGTATGACACCCCTTTTGACAAGAAGAAGGAGGAGGAGAAGGAGAAGAAGAAGAAGAAAAAGAAGAAGAAAGCTGTGATGTCAGGAAGATTTAGTGGGATTTCAGACTCAAATCGACTTTGTAATTGCGGTTGCAATAAAATTGACTCTGTGGATCGTATTTTGCTTGCTTGTCCCAAATTTCCAGCTCTAAGAGAAGAACCGATCTCCCCTTTATTTAATCAGGAATTCCTCTCTCCAGAAGCAAAATCATCTTGGTAACTTAGAGACAAAGGCAGACAAACTACCCTACGTGTGACAAAATTTCTAACAGCTGTTGTCAAATCACATGACAACTTTTGCAGTAGCAGCCTTTAAATTCTTCCATATTATCCTGTGGAACGAGGTTTATTGAGGGATGAGAGTTTGTCGTTCGGTTGCAAAAACAGTTGTTGTTGTTGTTGTTCAGTTGCACAGTCGAGTCTGACTCTTCGCGACCCCAGTAAAGACAATAAATAGAGCAACTCACCTAAATCTTGGCATGCCAGAGCATGTAGTCATGGCAAGGAGGAGGAGGAGATTGGCTTTATACCCTGCCCTTCACTACCCGAGGGAG
This sequence comes from Gekko gecko, assembly GCA_029375565.1. Lineage (NCBI taxonomy): Eukaryota > Metazoa > Chordata > Lepidosauria > Squamata > Gekkonidae > Gekko > Gekko gecko. The sequence continues at coordinate 11,817,469 of JAPDNY010000017.1, read as the reverse complement.
TCTCAGAGCGGCTTACAATCTCCTTTCCCTTCCCCTCCCCACAACAGACACCCAGTGAGGTGGGTGGGGCTGAGAGAGCTCTTTCGAGGACTGCTCCTGAGAGAACAGCTCTGAAAGAACTTGTGACTGACCCAAGGTCACACCGGCAGTTACACATGGAGGAGTGGGGAATCAAACCCAGTTCTTCCAGATTAGAGTCCGCGCTCCTAACCACTGCACCAAACTGGGAGGGAACCTCAGCCAGGGATAATGCCATACAGTCCACCCTCCAAAGCTCTCCTTTTCTTCAGGGGAACTGACCTAGGTCGTCTGGAGATCAGCCAGTTCGGGAGATCTCCATGTTCCGCCTGGAAGCTGGACACCCTCTCTCTGTTGCCACAACTATTACAGGCACGGGGAATCCTGGTTTTCTAAGCCGCGTCCGGGGACCCAAGCGGGACCCCTGGGGGCGTGTGATTCAGTGTCGCTTTCTGCCTCAGCTCTCCAGCCCTCTCGACGCACATCAGCAGACAGTGTTCCCCACGTTTCCGACTCCTGCTTTAGGGCACAGACTGGGGCGCGGCTGGATGCCAGGGGAAGAAAGCACTGTGTGGCTGGAGCTCCCTCGCACACCTTCCCAAGGAATGTGTCTACCCACCCCCCACCCCAGACACACCCTCCAGGTCTTTATGGGTGGGTAGGGGATTTCAGGTGAACGTGCGAGATGCCACGAGGTTTGTGTCGGGGGGGTAAATGCCTTTACATTTGAGGCTGGTGGCTTCTAGCTGTGCCTGTGAGAGCCAGCTGGGTGTAGTGGTTAAGTGCGCGGACTCTAATCCGGGAGAACCGGGTTTGACTCCCCACTCCTCCACTGGCAGCTGCTGGATGACCTTGGGCGAGCCACAGTTCTGTCAGAGCTGTTTTTGAAAGGGCAGTTCTTGGGAGAGCTCTCTCCGCCCCACCTCCCTCCCAGGGTGTCTATTGTGGGGAGGGGAAGGGAAAGGAGTTTGTAAGCCACTCTGAGACTCAGAGTGAAGGGCGGGGTATAAATCCAATCTCCTCCTCCTCCTCATTCTCCTCCTCCTCTTCCTCTTCTCCTCCTCCTCTTCTGGGTGAGCTTATGAGCACTCTAATCCTCAGGTTTGCTTCCTCCCATTCCAGACCCTTGAATTCCAGGGCGGTAGCAAAACAGCAGACAGGGCGAGGCCAAACGGTGCTGCACAATGGCTTTCACACTGGCCGAATAACACATTTTCAATGCACTTTGCAGCTGGATTTTACTGTGGCGCTTTCCAAACTGCAGCCGCCTTCTGGGTTTTCATCGGTGTTGTGGTTGTCCCGCTATCAGATGCGATCAACACACGCTTACAGTCTTCCTTCTTTTTTACCTCCCACCAGTTTTCCATCTGTTCACAGATTCGGGTGGAAGCGTGCATGCACGCGAAAGCTCATACCCAGAATTAAATTGTGTTGGTCTTAAAGGTGCCGCTGAGCTCAAGCTTTGTTCATCTGTTCACATTCACATTGTGGTTTGGTTTTCCGGGAGTTTTGTCTTGGGGCACATTTCCTGAAGCACTGAAATATTTCAACAGCCTTAAGGGGCCGAGAAGCCTCCTCACGAGTATTTATTTATTTATCTATTTCTTACTTTCCATTTATATCCTGCCTACCTCAAGGCAGCATACAGCGGATAAAATACTGTAAAACAATAAATACAGTACGTACAGTAAAATTCACTTAAACAACAATTTACATAAAGTGCTTGTGAGAACAGAAGGCGATTCCTATGCTATATTCCCAGCGTCGTACAGGTGGCAATGTCCAATGTTGTAACCGGGGCCGTAAGATGTTCCATTTTTGATAACTCTTTCGTCAGTGGTGGCCCCTAATCGAAGGCCTGGTGGAAGAGCTCCGTTTTACAGGCCCTGCAGAACTGTAGAAGATCCCGCAGGGCCCTGAGGTCTTCTGGGAGCTCATTCCACCAGTGCGGAGCCACCCCTGAGAAGGCCCTGGCTCTGGTTATTGCTAGTCTGGCATCTCTCGGGCCCGGGACAGGCGATTTTGTGACCCTGACCTCAGTGCTCTCTGGGGCATATATGGGGAAAGGCGGTCCCTCACGTAGACAGGCCCCTGACCATACAGGGCTTTAAAGGTCAAAACCAGCACCTTGAAACGAATCTGGTATGCTATTGGCAGCCAGTGCAGCGCCTTCAGGCTAGATATGATCTTGTGTAGAGATTCTTCACTAGCTGCAGCTTCCGGATTTGGGACAAGGGCAGCCCCATGTAGAGAGCGCTGCAGTAGTCCAATCTTGAGGTGACCATGGCGTGGATCACTGTTGCCAGGTCATGGCGTTCGTGGAAGGGAACCAGCTGCCTAATCATTCCCCACCCAACGTAACACACCTGAGAGTTGTACCTGGCATGCATGTCTCACCCCCTTTCAGCTGCCTCTTTTCCCGCATTTGAGTGTTCTCACTCATTGCTCGGCCCCCCCCCAATTTTGAATTCCTTTTCCTGACTTGCTTCTGCACCCAGTTCACAACGGCTTGTTTCCTTCAACGACATGTTTACAGGGTAGCTGCACGCACTGCGAAATGTATTTGAAAACGGCACCCCGGGATGTGCTAGAATCTGCTCTTGAGCATGACTGAAGGAATGGCGAGGAAGGCGGTGATTGGCTGCCGGTGCCGGGCCTCCGAACGGGACCGAACTTTTGTTTCGGCACAGGCACCTTCTGACGCCAAAATGCCGAAACGCTGGCATGCAATTTTTTAAAAAATTGCTGCCCGGACCTGCCCTTTCTGGGCGGGTTTGGGCAGCAACCCACAAGACGGAAAGAACTGTTCACATTTCGAGCGAGAGGAGAATTCATTCCGCGATGGAAAAAGAAAGTACAGGGGAAACTAGTTTAGGGAAGAACAGGATAAAAAACGAGGGAAAACCAGGACAGCACAGGGATGATAATGAAGTTCTCTGGACACAAGGGGGAAAAAACCCCAGTAACATAGGAGAAAGAAAACAGAGCATTAGGGCAATCTGGAAACCACCTGTGTTGTGGCAAATGATTGCTAATGTGCATTGAAAATGCATTATTCAGCATGTGTGAGTTTTCTGCACAGATTCTTTCCAGGCTACTCCAGGATAGTCCCCAACCTTTTTGATCCTGAGGGCATCTCTGGAATTCTGATACAGTGCATTGGGTGCAGCCACCAAATGGCTGCCAAAGGAGGCGGAGCCAGCCACAAAATGGCTGCCAAAGGAGGCGGAGCCAGCCACAAAATGGCTGCTGCTGCTTGCCTTCAGTAACACAGTAAAGACCCTTGTGCTGTGGTGGCAGCTGCCGCTGAAGCAACGTTTTTAAAAATCTGCACAGCCAATCAGATCTCCACCAGCCAGTCAGAAGCCTTGCTGAGCAAAAGACCCACTCGGCCCTGCCCACTTTTGGAAAGATATTTAGTGGGTGCCAGAAAAGGTGTCGGTGGGTCCCGTGGCCAGTTTGGTGTAGTGGTTAAGAGTGGCAGACTCTGATCTGGAAGAACCAGGTTTGATTCCCCACTCCTCCTCCACATGCAGCTGCTGGGTGACCTTGGAGAAGCCACAGTTCTCTCGGAGCTGTCTTCTCAAGAGCAGTTCTGGAAAGAGCTCTCTCAGCTCCACCTACCTCACAGGGTGTCTGTTGTGGAGAGAGGAAGGGAAGGAGATTATAAGCCACTCTGAGACTCAGAGTGAAGGGCAGGGTACAAATCCATTGTTTCTTCTTCTCCTCCTCCTCCTCCCCCCTCCTTCCCTCTCTTCCTTCCTTTCTTTCGGAATCACCGAATCCCTGCCATAACAGGGCTCTGGGTGATGTACAAAAGCCATAAAACAAAACAAGATAAAATCAGTTTCGACATTTTGACAGTCAGCAAATAATTAACCAGTCCAAGTTCCAAACAGGGGTGAAGAGGGCAAGGTAGATGTAAATAGCAAAGAACAGAGAAAGGTGCCATCCAAGATGGAACCCGTTGCTATCCTCAACCAAAAGCCTGGTGGAACATCTCTGCCTTGCAGGTCCTGCAGAATTGCATTCTTCTTCTCCTCCTCCTCCTCCTTCCTCCTCCTCTTCTAGTTGGAGACCCCTGGTTTTGACAGAGATGTCCTACTGATGGGGCCAAGTCCGGGCACTCTTTGTGGAGAGGGGGAGGAAATGCTTCTGAAGGTGCAAAGGTCCTCCTGGTTGCCTTGCAAGGGATCCTGCAGACTTTTTGGTCCAGAGGTGGTACACTGTGATCAAAGCTGCCAAAAGGCTTTGAAGACCAAGATGGCTCATTATGCCAGAACATGCCTGGGACAAAGTCCCTCGCCAGTGCCTCTTCGGGAAGTGGAGCTATTAGGGGGATAAGGAGGAGTGGCCTTTCATGGATCAGCAAGTAGCCGAATGGGGGGGGGGGAGAAAGGAATCGTTGCCTTCCATAATGGAGATACGGGAGGGGAATGTCATAGGTTGCCAGGCCGGCCACGGGGCAGGTTTACTTAATCTCTTAATTAATGGCTTCGGCTAAGAGGGAATGCGGGAGGGAAGCCAAGAGGAAAGAACACAGCAAAATGATGCCAAAAGACTCCGGCTCCAAACTGGTCATGAGAACCGGGCTGACTAAAGAAAACGAGACTCTGCCCTGCCCTCCTGCTGGCATCCTGGTGACCAGATGCAACAGACGGGCAGGGAAAGGCTGTTGAGTAGAGCCCGGCTTTGGGGTGGGCTGTAGATGCCGACTGTCAGACTCTTGGAAAAATCAGTTCCCAACAACAGCCATTCAGAAGAACGAAAAGTTTATCGAGACACTGATAGGATCCAGCCTGCATTTCGGCTGCATTAGAACTGAAGCTGGAGGGAGAAATGAGACTCTGCCCTACCCTCCTGCCAGCATCTCAGTGAGCGGATGCAACAGACGGTCAGGAAAAGGCTACTGGGTAGAGCCTGGCTTTGGGGTAGGCTGTAGTTGCCGACAGTCAGACTCTTGGAGAAATCAGTTTCCGACATCAGGCATTCAGAAGAACAAAAAGTTTATCGAGACACTGATAGGATCCAGCCTGTACGTCGGCTGCGTTAGAACTGAAGATGGAGGCGCAAAAGCAATAGATATACAAGGTTCAAACAGGAACCCTAAAACGTTATGAGCCAATCACACCCAGGTATTCCAGCCGTCCAAACCAACGGCTCTGGGTTCCCACCATGATGACATCCAATGCTCCCTCTAAGCTGTGGAGTCTTGTGAGCAAAAATTCTGCTTGCTGAGCTACTGGCATTAAAGTTGTGAGTGGGCCATTTGGCTACTGCATAAATCAATTATCTCTGGAGCCATCCTTCCTGAGTTAAGACAAAAATGAGCCTGCTACAGCAGGGAGGGCGAGATAAAAAAAATTGATAAAATAATAATTTAAAAACCCTGTGCTCAGTTGTTATTCCAGGACACTGCCAGGTCCCATCTGGAGGCTGGTGTCAAACTCACTTTCCATTTTATTGCTCACTCACCACAGAAGCCGGGAAGGGGATCAGGAGAGTGTGAATTCCAAATGCTTTCGCTTTCAGATGCTTTGAAGTAGACTGTAGATTACCGTGCCTGGGAACATCCACTGGCTTTGAGTGTCACCAGTGTTCCCTCTATCTGTCCATCCATCCATCTGTCCATCTAGCCATCCATTCATCTATCCACCTATCATCATCCATCCCTCTATCTGTCCATCCATCCATCCATCCATCCATCCATCCATCCATCCGTCCATCTATCTATCTATCCATCCATCCACCTATCATCCATCCATCCATCCATCCATCCATCCATCCATCCATCCATCCATATGTCCATCTATCTATCCATCCATCCACCCACCTATCATCCATCCATCCATATGTCCATCTATCTATCTATCCATCCATCCATCCACCTATCATCCATCCGTCCATCCGTCCATCTATCTATCTATCTATCTATCTATCTATCTATCTATCTATCTATCTATCTATCTGTCTGTCTGTCTGTCTGTCTGTCTGTCTGTCTGTCTGTCTGTCTGTCTGTCTGTCTGTCTGTCTGTCTGTCCGTCTGTCCGTCTGTCCGTCCATCCGTCCATATGTCCATCTATCTATCTATCTATCTATCTATCTATCTATCTATCTATCTATCTATCTATCTATCTATCTATCTATCTATCCATCCATCCATCCATCCATCCATCCATCCATCCATCCATCCACCTATCATCCATCCATCCATCCATCCATATGTCCATCTATCTATCCATCCATCCATCCATATGTCCATCTATCTATCCATCCATCCACCTATCATCCATCCATCCATCCATATGTCCATCTATCTATCCATCCATCCATCTATTTACCTATCATCTATCCATCCATTTATCTATCTATTCATCTATATGATCATTTATGCATCCATCTATCCACCTATCATCTATAATTGATCTAACCCTCCCTCCCTCCCTCCACCCACCCACCCACCTACCCATCCAAGCCCTTCCTCCCCAGTGCTGAATGCATGATCCCCCCCTCTATTTTCACAAGAACCCTATGGGATATGTTAGGTTGAGAGGTGGTGCCCGGCCCAAGATTCGTGACTCATTCTCTCCTTTGCCGCACCGGCTCTCAGATCAACACTGAGTTCTTTGCGCATTTTTAGACTTCGCAGAGAACAGAGAGTCGAATCCTTTCTTGCACAGCTGCCCACTTCCTCTCCATGTTTCTTTTCTTCTCCGCACCCTTCTTAAAGTCTAAAATCATTCAGACCAAAGAAAACACACACACGGAGGCACGCAAAACACCCTTCTTGGCATTTCAGTGGGACTCCTCATGAACACACACCTCTTGTGGTGTTGAAGCTTATTAGAGGAAAAGAGATGTTGAGCACCACTGCTGGGAAATGAAATGTTGCCTAACTCTAGAGTAACCACAAGAACAGGAAAAAAAACACAAACCAATGTCTTTCCCCTTTTCTGCAGCTGGTAGACTTTTCCCTCTTCGTATTACAATAATGTTTTAAAAATGAGAAAGAGGGAGCCCCAATTTTTTAACAAATGAGAAAGAGGGAGCCCAAAACCCACCTCATGGATTAGCACAAATCCAGCCAAAGGCACTCTGACCACCGAGGCTTCGCTTCAAACCTAAACGTGATGCCAGTAGCAGCAGTTGTACTTTCCAAAGACTCTGTGCCCGCTTGCTTCCTCCTAGAAACGGGGCTGCTCCCTGTAGAAAGAAGTGACACGTTCTTTGTGGGGGGCAGACAACCCAGCTGCAACAAGACACCGAGCGAACGCAAAGCCCCTCAGGAAATCGAGACGGTGGTGGGGCTGGAGACAAACACATTTCAGCTCACTTCAGGGCAAGAGGAGACAGAGGCAAACGGAAGTGAGGGGCTGAAGAAGCCCAAAGGGCTCCGGCCAAAGCCTCTGCCGTTGTCCGCACAGAGGGTGAAAAGGGTGAAAGAGCCCTTTGCCTCTGCTCCCCAAGGCCTGTGTCAGCAGGCGGTGCCAAGTTTCTGGTCTTTCCGCCCCCTTTCTGATTGCAAAATGCTGCCCCCTCTTAACAGGCCACAGGCCTAGTCATGAGAGTTCAAGGTGGCTTTTATGATTTAAGACTTTAACAAGGGTGGAGAGACAGGGAGACCTGGAACGGAAGCGTGGGGCTCTGAGTGTTCTTCAGAAACCTACTATCTGTTCCGTGAAGACTAAAAATGTTGGCCTCCAGCCTGTGGCGAGCAAGCCCCATCTTATCACTGCCGCACAACTTCCTTCCCTGGGTGGTGCTGAGCGGTAGCGTGCACGATTTGCGTGTCAAAGACCGCGGGTTCGATTCTGCCCATTGGGATACACGGACGCTACCGATTAGGGTATCAGGTGGGCAGCCGTGCTCGTCTGCGACAGGAGAACAAAATTCAAGTCCAGCAGGCGCCTTAAATACCTGAACTTGTTGTGGGTCGCTAAGGTGCCTCTGGACTCTAATTTTCGTCTAGCAATTAGAGGGATGCTGGATCTGATCAAAAGGAATCCTCTTGCCAAAAGATCCTTCTCTAGATCATAAAAATTCCTGAATGTCTTTTGGTTGTAGCTGTTCTATATGTTGGGAGCTGGCCTGTGCATGTGTGTCCTATTCCTTCCATGGTCAGCCCTCCCACATCTTTGTGTGTGTGTGTGTGTGTGTGTGCATGTATGTGTCCTCTGGTGACTCCTACTGGGATATGGAGGACATTGTAGAAATCGATGGTGCGACCTCATCTGGTGTACCGTGTACAGTTCTGGTCACCACACCTCAAAAAGGATATTATAGCATAGGGGAAAAGTGCAGAGAAGGACAACTAGAATGATAAAAGGGGTTGGAACACCTTCCCTATGAAGAAAGGTTAAAACGCTTGGGGCTCTTTAGCTTGGAGAACCGACGGCTGAGGGGTGACATGATGGAGGTTTATAAGATCATGCACGGGATAGAGCAGGTTGAGAAAGAGGTCCCTTTCTCCCTTTCTCACAAGACAAGAACTCGTGGGCACTCCATGAAATTGCTGAGCAGTCGGGTTAGAAGAGATAAAAGGAAGTCCTTCTTCACTGAAAGAGTGATTAGCACGTGGAATTCACTGCCACAGGAGGGGGTGGCGGCTACAAGCGTGGACGGCTTCAGGAGGGAAATGGATAAGCATATGGAGCAGAGGTCCATCAGTGGGTCTTAGCCACAAGGTATAGATAAGGACTCACGGTCTGGGGCAAGGGATGCTCTGTATTCTTGGTCCTTGGGGGGGTCAACAGTGGGAGGGCTTCTGGTGTCCTGGCCCACTGCTGGACCTCCTGATGGCACCTGGTATTTGTGGCCACTGTGTGACAGTGTTGGACTGGATGGGCCACTGGCCTGATCCAACACTGACTTCTCTTATGTTCTTATATGTTCAGAGAACTGGCTGGATAGCCTACTTCTGCCTCCCAGCCCTAGTATTCTTTGGAAGTATCCCATCCATCTACTTCCCAGGGTTGGCCCTGATCAGCTTCTGAGATCTGATGAGATCAGGCTCGCCTGGGCTATCCAGGTCAGGGCGGCTTGACAGATCTTGAATAGGTTTTCCAGAGGATGTGCCATCAACTAGACACACGTCAGAGCCTTACAAACCAGGGAGTCGTGGCTCAGTGGCAGAGCACCCGCTTGTCATGCAGAAGGTCCCAGGTTCAATCCCCAGCGTCTCCAGTTGAAAGGACCAGGTGATGTGAAAGATCTCTACTTAACACCCAGGGGGCTGCCGCTGGTCTGAGTAGACAATACTGGCCTTGACAGATGGAGGTTCTAACTGAGTATAAGGTAGCTTCATGTGTGTGGGGAGGGGCCATGGCTCAGTGGCAGAGCCTCTGCTTGGCATGCAGAAGGTCCCAGGTTCAACCCCCGGCATCTCCAATTAAAAAGGTCCAGGCAGTAGGCGATGGGAAAGACCTCCACTTGAGACCCTGGAGAGTTGTAAAGAGACGCCGTGGCTCAGTGGAAGAGAAGAGAAGAGATTGGATTTATACCCCGCCCTTCACTTGGAGTCTCAGTGGGGCTTACAAGCTCCTTTCCCTTCCCCTCCCCACAACAGACACCCTGTGAGGGAGGTGGGGCTGAGAGAGCTCTTTCCAAAACTGCCCTTTTAAGGACAGCTCTTATCAGAACTATGGCTTGCCCAAGGTCATCCAGCCAGGTGCGAGTGGAGGAGTGGGGAATCAAACCCGTGCATTTAACCACTACACCAAACTGGCTCTCAAGAGCCTCTGCTTGGCATGCGGAAGGTCCCAGGTTCAATCCCCGGCATCTCCAGTTTAAAGGACCAGGTAGCAGGTGATGCAAAAGCCCTGTCCTTGATGGATGGTCTGATTCAGTATAAGGGCAACTTCATGTGTTCCTCAAAAGGGTCAACTCCCAGCCTGATAACTCTAACCACGATACCACATTGCTCCCCGTACAAGAAGATTTACTTGGTCAGCCTAGCCATACATAGAAGCCAACGTGAGGTGCAGGATACCTAGGGTTGTTGGCCTCCAGGTGGGAGCTAGAGCTCTCGCAGGATTACACCTGATCGCTATCCAACAGAGATCCGTTCCCCTGGAGAATATGGCTGCTTTGGGAAGAAGAAGAAGAAGAAGAAGAAGAAGAAGAAGAAGAAGAAGAAGAAGAAGAAGAAGAAGAAGAAGAAGAAGAAGAAGAAGAAGAAGAAGAAGAAGAAGAAGAAGAAGAAGAGTTTGGATTTATACCCCGCTCTTCACTGCCCAAAGGCGTCTCAGAGCAGCTTACAATCTCCTTTCCCTTCCCCTCCCCACAACAGACACCCTGTGAGGTAGGTGGGGCTGAGAGAACTTCTGACAGAAACTGTCCTTGAGAGAACAGCTGCGCCAGAGCTTGTGACTGACCCAAGGTCACTCCAGCAGCTGCAAGTGGAGGAGTGGGGAATCAAACCCGGTTCTCCCAGATAAGAGTCCGCACACTTAACCACTACACCAAACTGGAAGGAGGACTGTATGACCTACGCTAGGGGTACCGCTGCCAGGGTCCAAAGAACTTCAGATCAGTTCAGTGAGCACAAAATGAGCTTAAGGATTACTCTCTTGTGAGGTAGACGCCAGAGAACAAGTTTGGTGTCGTGGTTAGGTGCGCGGACTCTAATATGGGAGAACCAGGTTTGATTCCCCACTCCTCCACGTGCAGCTGCTGGTGTGACCTTGGGTCAGTCAGAAGTTCTCTCAGAGCTGTTCTCTCAAGAGCAGTCCTCAAGAGAGCTCCCTCAGCCCCACCTACCTCATATGGTGCCTGTTCTGGGGAGGTGAAGGGAATGGAGATTATAAACTGCTCTGAGACTCCTTTGGGTAGTGAAGGACAGGGTATAAATCCAATCTCTTCTTCTTCTTCTACCTCCCAGGGTGTCTGCTGTGGGGAGGGGAAGGGAAAGGGATTGTAAGCCGCTCTGAGACTCCTTTGGGTAGCGAAGGGTGGGGTATAAACCCAATCTCCTCCTCCTCCTGTTGTCAGTCCCAAGTTCTCTCAGAGCTGTTCTCTCACGAGCAGTTCTCAAGAGAGCTCTCTCAGTCCCACCTACCTCCCAGGGTAGTCGTCTCTTTCCTCGAAAACCCTATGGGTTTGCCTGCAAGTCAGCTGCGATTTGACAGCAATAACGACAACAAGCAATATAGCACCAGGGAAAAGAAGCAGGAGTCCAAAGGAAAGCAAAAAGAACCCCGAATGATTCTGACCGGCAAGGGCAGGCCTCTTGGAACGACCTTCAAACGGGTCTTCAGAGCCCGCCCATCACGCCTGCGGAAAGGGAGCTCGGCAGCCGGTGGGAGAGCACTTGATAAAAATAGATGTGCCACCTCGCTGAGCACATGTGCCCTCCCTCTGTGGCAGGAAACAACAGGCAGGGCCAAAAATAAGAGTCAATGTGCCCTCCCACGTTCACAGTATCCCTGCTCGGGAGAAAATGGAACTGTGAGTATTAATTCCCCCAGTAGAAGGTGGGATCGACTTCAAGAAGCCTGCCTCGTCTGAAATGATGAGAAGAAGAAGAAGAAGAAGAAGAAGAAGAAGAAGAAGAAGAAGAAGAAGAAGAAGAAGAAGAAGAAGAAGAAGAAGAAGAAGAAGAAGAGGAGGAGGAGGAGGAGGAGGAGGAGGAGGAGGAGGAGGAGGAGGAGGAGGAGATTGGATTTATACCCCGCCCTTCACTTGGAGTCTCAAAGCAGTTTACAATCTCCTTTCCCTTCCTCTCCCCACAACAGACGCCCTGTGAGGTCGGCGGGGCTGAGACAGCTCTGACTGAGAACTGCTCTTTTTCAAGAACAGCTCTGAGAGAACTTGTGACTGACCCAAAGTCACCCATCTGGCTGCATGTGGAGGAGTGGGGGAATCAAACCCGGTTCTCCCCAGATTAGAGTCCGTCGCTCTTTAACCGCTACACCAAACTGGCTCTCGTTGGATTTCAGTTTCATTGCACTTTGTTCTCCTCCTCTAGTCTTTGCATCCTGCATGGAAACTTCTCCTCTATTTCCTACAAAACCCTAGAGGGACGGAGCAGGTGTCGGCAGCGTTGCATCGGACTGCTGGGTCGGCCTGCCCGCCGGCCGGAGGTGCTTTCCAGCCAGCAGCACACAGCTGACACGTACCTCGAAACAGGGACGCGTCATACGTGTGGATGCGCGTGCCTTTGTGTCTCTGGCAAATCTGCCTATGAAACCCCGTCTGCCAAGGAATTTATTGATGTTGGGTCCAGGCAGAGCAAACACGAGCCGGTGCTAGAAAGCGTGGAAAAAGTGCAGCGCGCAAGAAAGCCTGACTTGTCCCGCACATTTGCATTTCAGCCAAGAGTAAATTTCAGAACGAAAGGGGAAGACTTATGAATTGCTAACTGGGTGGAACCGAGCCAGGGCCTACATTAATAGCCTCCATTCAGTCTCTCTCTCTCTCCCTCTCCTTCAGGAACAAGGGCTCAGCTCAGACAATGGTGTGGGTGTGTTAAGCTAGTGCCTCCAAGTTGCGTAGGCTAAGAACGCCGTTTGCAAGCACTGGCATTTGGGAATCCGGTCTCCTGCTTCACTAGAACGTTGTACCTTTCCTGCTAGAGCCACAGAAGAACATAAGAGAAGCCAATGTCGGATCAGGCCAATGGCCCATCCACTCCAACACTCTGTGTCACTCAGTGGCCAAAAATACCAGCCGCCATCAGGAGGTCCACCTGCAGGGCCAGAACTCCAGAAGCCCTCCCATTGTGTTCCCCCCAAGCACCAAGAATACAGAGCATCGCTGCGCCAGACATAAGAATGTAGGGGAAGGCATGTTGGATCAGGCCAATGGCCCATCCATTCCAGTGCTCTGTGTCTGTCTCGAGAACAGCCCTTGAGACAACAGGAGGAGGAGGAAGAGGAAGAGGAGATATGATTTATACCCCACTCTTCACTACCTGAAGGAGTCTCAGAGCAGCTTACAAACTCCTTTCCCTTCCCCTCCCCACAACAGACACCCTGTGAGGTTGGTGGGGCTGAGAGAGCTCTCCTGAGGACTGCCCTTGAGAGAACAGCTCTGAGAGAACGTGACTGACCCAAGGTCACACCAGCAGCTGCATGGGGAGGAGTGGGGAATCAAACCTGGATCTCCCGGATTAGAGTCCACGCTTCTAGCCACTACACCAAGCTGTGACTCTCCAGGGTCTCAAGGCAAGAAAGGCCTTCTTTAACATCTTGTACCTCAGATGGCCTCATTGGAGATGGCAGGGATTTTTTTTTAAAATAAAGTTTTTATTATGTTGCCGAAGGCTTTCACGGCCAGAGTTCATTAGTTGCTGTAGATTTTCCGGGTTGTGTGGCCGTGGTCTTGGCATTGTAGGACCTGACGTTTCGCCAGCAGCTGTGACTGGCATCCTCAGAGGTTTAACACAGAAAAGACGGAGTACTGTCTGTGTCAAGGTGGGAAGGAAAAAAAAATGGTAGGCAGGTAATTTATATCTTCAGGAAACAATCCATAGACAAAAGAACCTCCTCAGGAAAGCTCCTCCATTTGTATGTTCACAGCCTGGGGAACTCCTACATGATAATGACTCAGCCCTACCCCACCTTCCAGAGTAGATATAAATTACCTGTCTACTGTGTCACCTTGACACAGAGAGTACTCTGTCTTTCTGTGTTATACCTCTGAGGATGCCAGTCACAGCTACTGGCGAAACGTCAGGTCCTGCAGTGCCAAGACCACGGCCACACAACCCGGAAAATCTACAGCAACTAATTTTATATACATTTTCTTTATATGACACAGCTTTTGTAAATTTTGTATTTACCTTCCACACCCTACTAGACCACTCCTCCATTTGTGTATTGTGACCTAAGTTTTGTGCCCACTTAATCATAGATTCTTTTACAACTTCATCTTGCATTCTCATATCTAGTAACAGGGTATAGAACAACTTTATGTATTTCCCATCTGTTCCTAACAAAATTTTTATCAAGCTCTAGGGGTGTATCATAAAACCCAGTTACTTGGTCTTTAGCATATCTGGAGATGGCAGGGATCGAACCAGGGACTGTCCACATGGAAAGCCGGTGCTCTGCCAGAGACCTGCAGGCCCTCTCCTCTTTCAACGGATGTGTCAAGACATTTCTGTCAGGATTTCTTCTGAGCCAGCAGGCCCCTTTGGAATTAGGGTTACCAGAGCCCCTGGGGGGGGAGGGTTTGCTTGCTCGATGGGCCCCTTACCCGCCAGCCTGGATCGGGCCACCAGGGGGAACTCCACCCCTAAAGTGCCAGGATTGCGGAGACGTGCCTGGTGTGATGATGCCACCCAGAGGTGACGTCATCATGCCAGGCACGTTGGGGGGGATGCTCTATCCTCTGAGGTAAAACTCTATGGTTTTCCCTCGAATGGTAGTGGTCCCACCCCCAACATGCCCAATGCGATGATATCACTTCCGGGTGATGTCATCACGGTGCACGCACAAAGAATTCCTGGTGAGGGCCAAGACTGCCCTGCTGCAGCTGCAGGCAGGACCTGCCAACCCTATTTGGAATCCTGACACAGTGTGGAGGGCACAGCCACAAAATGGCTGCCTCCTGAGGTGAAGCCAGCCGCAAAATGGCTGCCACTTCTCACCTTCAATTACACAATGAAGATCTCTGGATTGTGGGGGCAGCTGCTGCCAAAATCATGTTGCTCAAAATCTGCACAGCCAATCGGATCTCCTGTGGAAAACCAGAAACTCTGCTGGACAAAAGCCCAACTGAGCCTCACCCACTTTCTAAAAACACTTGGCGGGTGCCCGGAAAGGGGGTGGCGGGCGCCACGTTGGGGAGGGGACCCGTGGCTCAACGTTTTTACCAGGTTTATATTTTGCCTTTGTTTTGTTGTAGGGTCCCTACGTGTATTTTGATACTGTCCTTGACCCTCACGACAGGACGAGCGACTCATCTAAGTACATAAACAGAACGGGACTGAACGAGGTGGACAGAGAAGCTTGGTCCTTGTCCAAGTTGAGAAACAAAAAAAACAAACATCTAAGACCCTGTCAGATGTGGCAGAGAAAAGGGGGCCGAACGGCGAGACTTCACAGTCTCCCAAAACGTTTTAATAAGCAGAAGCCTGCTCTTTTTGAGACGCGGGAGAGAGCCCGGCTTTGATGTGTGACGTGGGCACTGCGCGTAATTGCCCCATTGAATTACCACAGTACATTACGCCCGCTGAAATATACATAGGTATTGCTTGCATGTGGAATACAATGGGGACTTTGTACGTTGGAGTGTGTACTATGCAGATGGTTGTGGGGGTGTCTGGTACAAGGAGGGGAGTGGGGAGAGGCGGAGGATGCGTGGAACGGCCTGCATCTTCTTTGTGTCCCAATCCGCACTAGCCACAAAGAAGTTCTGAAACTGTTTGTGGAAGTGCCTCGCCGCTTGCTTGCGTCCTAACTATGCCTGGGAATTAAAGGTTTCTCTGTTGCCAAACACTTCTGATGGCGTGCTTCTGCTGAGTCGAGATTTAGCTCCAAATACCTACGGCCCACATGTTGCTCTTGCTAGGGTGGGTAGACCAGCCCCAGTTTGGTGTAGTGGTTAAGAGCAGAGGACTCTAATCTGGGGGAACTGGATTTGATTCCCTTCTCTTCCACATGCAGCCAGCTGGGTGACCTTAGGTCAGTCACAGCTCTCTCAGAACTCTCTCTGCCCCACCTACCTCCACAGGGTGTCTGTTGTGGGGAGAGGAAGGGAAGGCGATTGTAAGCCACTCTGAGGCTCCTCTTCTTCTTGTTCTTCTGCCCCACCCCCAAGCACCAAGAATACAGAGCATCACTTGCCCCAGACCAAGAGTTCCTATGTATGCCTTGTGGCTAATGGCCACCGATGAACCTCTGCTCCACATGTTTATCTAATTCCCTCTTGAAGCTGTCCATGTTTGTAGCTGCCACCACCTCCTGTGGCAGTGAATTCCAAGTGTGAATCACTCTTTTCTTCTTCTTTTCAAGGCAAGTGACAAAGAGAGGTGGTGTTCCATTGCCTGACCTCTGCATAGCAACCCTGGACTTCCTCCGTGGTCTCCTATCCAAATACTGACCGGGGCTGACTCTGCTTAGCTTCTGGGATCTGATGAGATCAGGCTCGCCTGGGCCACCCAGGCCAAGGCAAGAGACGAAGACAGGTGGTTTGCCACTGCCTGCCTCAGCATAGCAACCGTGATGTCGTGGGTCCTGGCTCTGCTGAGGCTTACTATTCCTCAGATGAGGAAGAATCAAGGAGCAACCCAGTCTTCTCTGGAGTCAGCCCAGAAGAGGAGCCTTTGCCAGCACCTGAGGGAGAAGAGGTCCCAGTATCTGTGCAGGAGGGGCAGCAAGGCAAAGAGCCTGAGGTGCAGTCAAAAGGAGAGTATGGTCCAGAGCCTGGCCCAGCACCCCCAGTTGGAGACACCTCAAGGCCAGAGTCCCCACCTAGCTCACCTGAGTGTCCCAGACATGGGGCACGCCAGCGTCTGGATGTGTAAGAGAGAAGGAGGAGTGCCAGACTTCAGCTGTTGCAAAGGCAACATGAGGGGCTGTGAGTCTTTGCAGGTTGCCTCCCAGGGAAGGGAGGATCAGAGTATAAGCAGCCATGCTCACCTGCCTCAGTGTGATCCCAACCGTGCGATCCCAGATCTTGTCCCAGCTGCCAGCCTCCGCTCCTTGCGCCTGAAACTCTAAACGATTTCCCGGCATCCTGACCCTCGGCTCTGTTTCTCGGCTTGCTTCTGGACTGCGTATCCAGCTTTCAGTGAAGTGTCTCCGTGGCGACCGGCCAAGACCCAGCACACCTGGACTTCCTGGGTGGTCTCCCATCCAAATACTGACCAGGGTTGACCCTGCTTAGTTTCCAAGATCTGATGAGATCAGTCTAGCCTTGGCCATCCAGGCCAGGTCCACCTTCTCGGTCACCCTTTAGGAAGTCCTGCAAGGCAGAATTTCTTAACTGGACCATTGGCAAGGGCCAGGGGGAACACAGTAGACTACAAGGTCCTCCTGCAAGAAGTTACCAAACCACGTCAGTGCAAGCGCCGGAACACAGTCACA
Source organism: Gekko gecko (assembly GCA_029375565.1). NCBI lineage: Eukaryota > Metazoa > Chordata > Lepidosauria > Squamata > Gekkonidae > Gekko > Gekko gecko. The sequence continues at coordinate 11,800,421 of JAPDNY010000017.1, read as the reverse complement.
CCTGGAGCAACATTCCCTGCGCTATTATTATTATTATTCTTCCCCCATATAATCAATAAAACATTTCCATGTAGCATTAAACATTATGGGGTTCTAATCTAAGCTGCCACTTTAAGAGAGCTACCGCAAGTGGAATCCCACACACGACAGCCACGGTGCTAGACGGCTCAGGCTGCAAGCTATTAGGGCCTACCGAAAATTCGGTCAAATTATACAATGTGATTTTACGAAGTCCGGGCCAATGGCTTCCCGCCGCGACAGGGGCGCACTAACGAGAACCATAAGAAGTGATTAAAACTTCCCTCTCTGGACCCCGACACAATATCCTTATTATGAGCTGCAAGCCCTCATGCCTGATCGGGCTAGAACATAAAGCAAAACGGGTTTCCTAGGGGGAAAACAAATAAGAGGGAGAAAAATAACGTGTATTAATGAGCGCCGGGTACATATGGCAGTTTTGTGTTGCCGCCAACTCAGCTTGCTTGTAACAGTAACGGAGTCCTGAGATTCAGGGCTTCGGTTGCAACGAGAAGGGAAAAGATCCTGTCTTCTCTCGACCTTCCCGAAAAAAATATTTACATTTTTCTATTTCAAAAAAGATAATAATAATCCATGGCATGATGTCATTACTCGTTTAAGAGGCTTTGTTCAACATTTGTACAGCACAGGATAATTTTTAAAGAGTTCATCTCAGAGCACTGCCCCTGGGCGTTCCCCGTTCCCGGCGCAGGAACAATGGCCCCATTGTTTCTCGAGGGCTGTTGGCCGACGCTGGGGTTCAGATGAACTTTCGGGGGGTCTGTCTCAGCCGGACATTCGGGCCACGCGGCAGCTGCCAAATGAACACACGCAATTAACCGGCACCTGCTAGACCGAGCGCCACCGGCTCTGCTCATTCCTAGTCAATTATTCTTTTTGTGGGGAAGAAAGGGGAGGAAAAAGGTTAGGAGGGTCAACCTACTATAGCCAGAGCATGAAACAATATTTCTAAAAACCCAACCGCTGTGGATACCCTACCTGTCTTTGACGGGGAGGAACAAAATTCATTCCCCCGAACTTCAAGCCCCGAGTCACCCAAGGGGTCTCGTGGCAAATTACAACATTAAAAACGATAAGGTAAAAGCAACGTAAAAACAAGTAACAAATATAAACTATTAACATTAAAATATGTGGCTGTCACTGTACCACTAGAGAAGAGAAGAAGAGAAGAAAAGAAGAGATTGGATTTACACTCTGCCCTTCCCTCAGATTCTCAGAGCAGCTTACAAACTCCTTTCCCTCCCCCTCCCCACAACAGACATCCAATGAGGTAGGCAGGGCTGAGAGAGCTCTGACAGAAACTGCTCTTTTTCAAGAACAGGTCTTATCAGAACTAGGGCTTGTCCGAGGTCATCCAGCAGTTGCACGTGGAGGAGCGGGGAATCAAACCCGGTTCTCCCAGATTAGAGTCCGCGCACTTAACCACTACACCCAGCTGGCTCTCAGCCCAAATATGTGGTTACCCTCCAAAGGCAATTCAGCCTTACATGCCCTGTGGAAACTATGCAAGGCCAGGAGGACACGGGTATCACCCCAGAGTGCATTCCACAGGGTAGAGGCTGCAGCTAAGAAGGCCCTTCCCATGGTGACAGTTAACCCAGACATCCTGGGGACAGGCACCTGCAAGAGGCCCCTAGAAGATGACTGAAGGGAGCACGGGGGGGGGGGTTGTAACGGGAGGGGCAGTTCCATAGGTATGATGGTCCCAGACGGTTAAGGGCTTTATAGGGCTTTAATATGTGGAGCTTCACAGAGCCACATATGCAAAGGAAGTTCCCTGCCCCAGGGTGCTTACAAACCAAATGGCTGGCCATGGGGACAGAGATCCCTGCATTTCTTTTTGTCTTCTGGAATCCTAAGAAGTGGGTTCATTGAATCGGAGGAGAAGAGCTCCAAGGAGAAAGGCTGGGGGCCTTGGGGTCCGACAGTGTCCTTGTGGAGGGCGAGATCACAAACTGAGGTATCCCTCACTGGGAGGGTGTGACTATCAAATCTCACTTTAAAGCAAAATTTCAAAGCAAGTTTGGAGATTCCTGCTTGGGTGATGAAGACCTTTGAGCTGGGATGCACGCTTTCTCACACACACTAAATAACGCACTGTCAGTCCACTTCCAAGGCACTTTGCAACTGGATTTGACTGTGGGAAATGGCAAAATCCTCCTGAAAAAGGGGATTGAAACGGCATGATTTAGCACCCGTGAAAGTGCCTAGAACTGCAGCCCCGAATCTGTTGAAACCCCTCTCAGGAGCAGTGTTCCCTCTAAGCTGAGTTAGTGAGAGCCAGCTCACAGTTTTTTAGCCTCTGGCTCACACATTTTCATCTTCACTCAGTAAGGCATGCTCCAGAGCAAACTAATTTATGCCGTAGCCAACTTGCTCGCTCACAACTTTAACGCCAGCAGCTCACAAAGTAGAATTTTTGCTCACAAGACTCCACGGCTTAGAGGGAGCACTGCTCGAGAGTCACCCGTTGAGGGCCGTGGCTCAGTAGCAGAGCGTCTGCTGCTTGTGCTGAAGGACCCGGGTTCAGTCCCCAGCATCTCCAGTTTCAAAGATGACTATGTCATAAGCAGTAGGAGAAAAACCTCCCCCTGGAGAGCTGCTGCCCGTCAGAGAGGCCAGGAGTGGCCTTGACCAGCCAGGCCCCGATTCAGAGTAAGGCAGCTTCCCACGCAGAACTAGGATTTACAAACAGTGTGGCCGGGTATGAGCTTTCGTGAGTCACTGCTCGCTTCTTCGAGCGGCCAATGTTGGAGGGAGGGGCAGGGCTGAGAACGCGGGAGGAAGTGGTTTGTCTGAGGCCAAGGTGAGACTTGAACAAGGCACTTCCCAGCTCATCCTCTCAACTGCTGCAGCCGTTTGCTCTCACGAGAGCTCCCCTCTTCTGGAGGACGGGAGGGTTTCACCGGCTCGGGTCCCCTTTCAGCAGGCCCCCTGGTTTCCCGAATGCACGTCCCGAGGGCCATCGGTTCAAGGCGGGATATGGGTTCAAGCAGGGCTTTTCTTTGTAGAAAAAGCCCGGCAGGAACTCATTAGCATAACAGGCCAAACCCAACAGCAGAAATTTATTAGCATATCAGGCCACATCCCTGACAGTGCAGCTCATTAGCATATTAGACCACACCTCCATGTTACCAGAAGTGTGGTCACCCAGCCACACCCACCTTTTGCTTCTTATTCTGTTTACCTTGTTTGTTGTCAAAACCCAGGGCTTTTTTTTTGGAGCAGTAACTCCTTTGCATGTTAGGCCACACACCCCTAATGTAGCCAATCCTAGTGAGTTTCTGCTGTTGGGTGTGGCCTAATATGCTAATGAGTTCCTGCTGGGTGTGGCCAACTTGGGAGCCAGACGGAACTCCACTCCTGTGCATTCCTGCCCCAAAATAGCCCTGGGTTCAAGTCCTAACAAGGCTAGAGAAAGTTGTTCCAGAGGACAGATGAAGCCAGTGGGCTCTCACCAATGTATACTGTTAGTTTTCAGCCAAAGGGCTGGCTCCTGGTTGGGAAATTCCTGAATATTTTGGGGGCGAAGCCTGGGGAGGGTGGAGTTTAGGGAGGAGAGGGAACCCAACAGGATATAATGCCACAGAGCCCACCTTCCCGAGCAGCCGGTTTCTCCACGAGAACTGATCTCTAAAGAAGAAGAGAAGAAGACATTGGATTTAGACCCCGCCCGAAGGAGTCTCAGAGGGGCTTCCAATCTCCTTTCCCTTCCCCTCCCCACAACAGACATCCTGTGAGGGAGGTGGGGCGGAGAGAGCTCTCTCGAGGACTGCTCTTGAAAGAACAGCTCTGAGAGAACTTGTGGCTGACCCAAGGTCACACCAGCAGCCACATGTTGGGGAATCAAACCGGGTTCTCCCAGATTAGAGTCCGCACATTTAACCACTACACCAAACTGGCTTTTACAAGCAGTTGATATCCAAAGAAGCGAGCCGTGACTCATGAAAGGTCATCCCCTGCTGCTAATTTTGTTAGTCTTTAAGGTGCTCCTGGACTCTCACTCTTTCCTGCTGAAAATATCAGAGTGTCGTGACTTAACTTTCTTCCACCCCAGAACGGGAAATTATCTAGCAGGGACTGTTAGCTCTGGGTGTTCGCCTATCTCTACAGAAACATTTTGAGCCAAAGTAGCCAGGAAGTGGGTACTTGACATACTGGAATGCTTTACTTAAGTAGTCGAAGGGCGTTCCCTGGCAGGAGAGCAGCTCTGAACTAATCGCCTCCAAATGTTAATTGTTTAATTGAGTCCTAGGGCAGACATGGATATGTTACAGACATGGGAACTTGCAAGGAGCTCCCAGCCTTCTTTTTTCCTGGAAACAGAAATCTAAATCCCTTCTTCTCAAGCACTGTTATTAGCGTGAGTCGTAACCTTCCAGGAACACACCTGTTGTTCAAAAGAAAAAAAAATCTAAGAAATGGCTCCTGAAGTCTGCCCTGAAGACCCCACGTTGTGGATCATACGTCAGATGGAAGGGTACAATATAGAGCAGGAGTCCCCATCCTTTTTGAGCCTGCGGGCCTGTTTGGAATCCTGACACAGCATGATGGTGGTGCCGCCACAAAATGGCTGCCCCAGGAGATGGAACAGGACACAAAATGGCTGCCATGGCTGACTTTCACTCACACAGAGAAGACCCTCGTGTTGTGGTGGCAGCTGTCGCTATAGCAACACTTTTAAGAATCGGCACAGCCAATCATATCTCCCAGTGGCCAATCACAAGCCGTGCTGGGCAAAAATCCCACTCGACCCTGCCCACTTTCTAAAAACACTTCTTCTTCTTCAAAAACACTTAGCGGGCACCAGGGCTATTTTTGGGCAGGAATGCACAGGAGCAGAGTTCCGGCTGGCTCCCGAGTTGGCCACGCCCAGCAGGAACTCATTAGCATAACAGGCCACACCCAACAGCAGAAACTCATTAGGACTGGCTACATTAGGGGTGTGTGGCCTAACATGCAAAGGAGTTCCTGCTACCAAAAAAAGCCCTGGGTTTTGACAACAAACAAGGTAAAAAGAAGCAAAAGGTTTGTGTGACTGGATGACCGCACTTCTGGTAACATGGGGGTGTGTGGCCTAATGTGCTAATGAGCTGTGCTGTCAGGGGTGTGGCCTGATATGCTAATGAGTTTCTGCTGTTGGGTTTGGCCTGTTATGCTAATGAGTTCCTGCTGGCCTTTTTCTACAAAAAAAGTCCCTGATGGGCACCAAGAGAGATACTGGCAGGCATCATGGTACCCACAGACACCAAGCTGGGGACCCCGAGTATACATACTTTAAGTACGGATGCAAATAAATAAAACAGACAGGGCCAAATATTTCAAAAGGTGTAACTGACAGCAGTGTTCCCTCTAACCTGGGTTAGTGTAAGCCAGCTCACAGGTTTTTTTTAGCCTCTGGCTCACACGTTTTTGCCTTCGCTCAGGAAGGAGGGCTCCAGAGCAAACCAATTTATGCCGCAGCCAAATCGCTCGCTCACCACTTTAACGCCAGGAGCTCACAAAGTAGAATGGTTGCTCACAAGACTCCACAGCTTAGAGGGAGCACTGACTGACAGTCCCTTAAACAATTTCATTTTGTATTCTGCACCATCACACATGACATGAACACATGGACCTGCCTTCTACCGCCTATCAAAGTCATGGACTGTCTGCTCAGACCGGCAGCCGCTCTCCAGGGTCTCAGGCACAGAGCTCTTTCCCATCACCAGATTGGCAACCTTGGGTCAGTCACATGTTCTCTCAGAGCTGTTCTCTCAAGAGCAGTTCTCTCAGAGCTCTCTCAGCCCCGCCTACTTCCCAGGGTGTCTGTTGCAGGGAGGGGAAGGAGGTTGTAAGCTGCTCTGAGGCTCCAAGTGCAGGGCGGGGTATAATCCGATCTCTTCATCTTCTTCAGAGGTGACTTAATATTTCTTGCCTCCGTGTAGCAACCTCTGTTTCCCTGGTGGCCTCCCATCCAAGTATCAGGGCTGACCCTGCTTAGCTCCAGAGACCCGAAAAGACTGGGCTAGCCTGGGCCATCTAAGTAAGGCCAAAAGACATAAAAATGTGGTTTGCCCTTGCCTGCCTCTGCGTAGCAACCCTGAACTTCCTTGGGGGGGGGTGTCTCCCACCCAAATACTAACCGGGGCTGACCCTGCTTAGCTTCTCAGATCTGACAAGATTGGGCTAGCCGGGGCCATCCGGGTGATCTACACGACCTCTCCAATAATTTCTACTGCAAAATATCTACCGTATTTAATATACTGTCTAATTCAACAGACAGCACTGTGGAAATTGGTATTATTAGGATTTGGAGGGGGGTGGGGTTAGGCTGAAAACACATGCCATCCCTCCACAAGCCTAGAAGTCTGTTAGTCTGGGGTTGCAACCAGGTTTGTCATCAGCTCCAGCGCATTACAAAACAGTCTATCAGTGGCTACTAGCAACGCTCCCTCTAAGCTGTGGAGTCTTGTGAGCAAAAAATTTTGCTCTGTGAGCTACTGGCATTAAAGTTGTGAGTGAGTGATTTGGCTGCTGCATTAATTAGTTTGCTCTGGGGCCCCTCCTTCCTGAGCTAAGACAAAAATTCATGAGCTGGAGGCTAAAAAAGACCTGTGAGCTAGCTCACATTAACTCAGCTTAGAGGGAACACTGGCTACTAGCCAAGGTGACTGGGTGGAACCTCCACATTCAGAGGCAGTTAACCTTTGAATCCCAGAGCCACACAGCAACATCAGGGGAAGGCCTGTTCTTGGCCCTCCAGAGAAGCTGGTTGGCCACTGTGTGAGACGGGATGTGGGATTAGATGGACCCTCACTGGTCTGATCCAGCAGGGCTCTTCTTATATTCTTCTCAGGGGAAGGCCTTGGCCTCTCTGCCCTGTTGTCAACTGTCCAGAGAAGAAGAAGAAGAGGAGGAGGAGGAGGAGGAGATTGGATTTATACCGCGCCCTTCACTACCCAAAGGAGTCTCAGAGCGGCTTACAAACTCCTTTCCCTTCCCCTCCCCACAACAGACACCCTGTGAGGCAGGTGGGGCTGAGAGAGCTCTGACAGTAACTGCTCTTTTTCAAGAACAGCTCTGACAGAACTATGGCTTGCTGCTTGCCCAAGGTCATCCAGCAGGTGTGAGTGGAGGAGTGGGGAAGCAAACCCGGTTCTCCCAGATTAGAGTCTGCGCACTTAACCACTACACCAAACTGGTAGGCCACTGTGTGATACAGGAAACTGGACTAATTGGATGTTTGGTCTCATGCAGCAGGGCTCTTCTTATGTTCTTAAAGTGGACCACACAGCAGTTCTGAGTAATGTTCCACTCTCTGGGCTATTACAGGGCAGGGCCAGGCGCAGGGAAGCAGAAGGCAATCGGTCACATTAGAATAAAGACATGCCCTTGGAAGGTACATGATCAAGAGGTTCGTTCACAGGCGTGGCGCAAGGGAAGAGAGTGTTAGGAAGCAGGGACCGCTGTGTGCAGTGGCCTGGGAGAAACGGAAAGGCACGGACTGTCTTTCCAAAGGGGACCAAGGCTAGCACAGTGTAAGGAGATCGACAGGACCTTCCCCCCATTTCTCTGAGGACCCACCCTGAACAATGAAGTAAAGCAGGGCTCTTTTCGTAGCAGGGACTCCTTTGCCTATTAGGCGACACACCCCTAATGTAGCCAATCCTCCAAGAGCTTACAGAGCTCTTCTTACAGGAGGCTACTGTAAGCTCTTAGAGGATTGGCTACATTAGGGGGGGTGTCGCCTAATATGCAAAGGAGTCCCTGCTACAAAAAGAGCCCTGGAATCAAGTCAACAGTAATTCACAGCTTTGCATGAGTAAGGGAAACCTGGACTTCCCTGGACACTGGAGGGATTTTGTGAATCAAAACTTGATTTCCCCCCCCCTCCGCCCCTTGGAAAATTATTCAGATGTTTGCCAGGAGATAGTGTTGAGAGCTCCAAGTTGGGGAATTCCCGGAGGTTTGGGGGGTGGAGCCTATGGAGGACTGGGTTTGGGGAGGAGAAAGAACCTCGACAGGGTGTAATGCTCCGGAGGCCGTTTTCTCCAGGGGGGACTGATACCTGTCACCTGGAGGTAAGTTGTAATTCTGGGAGATCTCCATATTAGGAAGAACTTCCTGGCAGTTAGAGCGGTTCCTCAGTGGAACGGGCTTCTTCGGGAGGTGGTGGGCTCTCCTCCTTTGGAGGTTTTCAAGCAGAGGCTAGGTGGCCATCTGACAGCAATGCTGATTCTGTGAACTTTGGCAGATCATGAGAAGGGAGGGCAGGGAGGATTTCATCAGTGCTTAGTTCTTGTGGCCCTTTTTTACATGCCCAGGGAAATGCTGATTGCCACTTTGGGGTCAGGTAGCAATCCTGGAGGTTTTTTGTCACCTTCTTGGCATGGAACAGCGGTCACTGCAGGTGTGGAGGGGGAGGTATTTGTGAATTTCCTGCATTGTGTGGGGGGTTGGACTAGATGACCCTGGAGGTCCCTTCCAACTCTATGATTCTATATTGGGTTAAATGTAAATAGATATATATAATTTGACTTGGAAGCACAGAAGCTTTACACAGTATCCCCCGATTCTCCTTATTTCCCGGTTAAGGACAAAATGCTGTTCAAACAAATTACAATGGTGATCTGACTCCAATGGCAGCAAGAGAAAGAAATTTCACTTACAAAAACAGAAGCACCTCTGACATGACCTATTCAGATAGGTACATCTAACTTAGAGTGAACAGATTAACGTCAAAAAGGTTAGCTGATGTTGTATGCACCGTTTACAAAACACTGTTAAACACTGTTAAGCATTTTGCACTCTGCCACTGACTAATCAGGTTACACTCAGCAGGTACACTTAACACTTCCATGATAGACATGTTAAGTGCCATTTATGATTTTAACTACATGGTCAGAAGTCAATCATGAATGTATTCAGAGATTAACTTTGGTACATTTATGGCTACGGCTGAAAATGCATGCTGGGAAAATTAAATGAAATGCTAGTTTGCTGTTTTGCTGAGGTTTGTGGCCTTGGCCGAACGGCGACTTCTGCGCATGTGCCGGTTAGCCTAGCTAAATAGAAGACAATGAGCATCTTATAACCATATCAGCTACTATAGATACTTTTGAAATTCCACAGCCTAGGCCAAAGAAGAATTTAGTGCTCAGCTAGGGGGAAAAACCATGCCTGGGAAGAACTGGCCCACAGGACTGAACCCAATAAGAAATAGGTGACGAACTTTGACAAAGTTTGATGGAACCAATAATTCTGTTTTATTCCTCTGATGTAATGTGAAATATAAAATGCTATGTCACCCATTGTAATGTTGGGATCTGAGGGTTCCAACCCCGTTGTATCTGGGCTCTCCCTATTAATTCATTAATAAACCTCTTAGTTTTTCCCCTTCTCAGGACTTCGCGTATGTTTCTCAAACTGGGGCCGGGAAACACAATTTGGGGACCGCGTTCTTGTTCCACACTGGCTACAGCTCCAAGCCCGGGGAAGAGAGAGAAGACAGGCCCTATATAAGATGGAAAACAAGGCAGTCAACAGCCAAACAGGCTCAATGTCTAACCGATGAGAGGGTGGGGCCAGCTGCCAAGAGAGAAAGATAATTCCCTTAAACCTTTCTGTCCAAGATCTTCTTGCAAGCAGAATTACAATATCCAACATTTGGGGCCCCACCGGGAGGTTGGTAGCCCCATCGCAAGCAGAAATTTCCAAATTCAAGATTTAAAAAATATCTCAAGTTAGGTGAAATTCAGGGGCATGCAGAATCCCCAGAACTGTTGCCCTGAAAATCCTTCACAGATTTCGCCGGAGTGGGACATTTAAAATTTCGCTCTAGGCGAAATTCGGCAGGAGAGCTAACACGAATTGTCCAGAGATGCATGTGCTTCATACCTTTTACCATTCACATTCAGTCAGGACCACGAGTTGACAGCGATGTTCTGCCCCCTGAAATTGCCTGGAGAAATCCCAGAATTCTTCTGGGGTTCTACTTTCTACAGTGCAAGTAGCCGCACTCTCCTGGGACACCAGAGTTATTTTGCGAAACAGGAAGGGCAGGTTACACATTCTCTTAGCACAACACAAGCGCCAGTTGAATGCCCGCTTAAAAGGGCGGCCCATCCTTCCGTTCCTTTCTCATTTTTCACTCCTCTGACAGGGTAAGTAGAAGAGCAGTTAAAGAGGAGTGTCGTTAAAAAAGCCCTTGCTGATGGCGAAGCAGCTAATTGTGTGAGCATGGTCTGAAGAGTCCACATGTGACGTTCTTCCCTTCTAGTGACAGAGACAGGGGCCACTCTGAAGGGAACCTCCACATCCAGAGGAAGTCAGCTGCTGAGTCCCAGAGCCGAGTTGTTCGTAAACAACTTCTTGACCCAGTTATTCCTAATTACCCTGGATCTTTTGAGGGAACTACTCAATATCTATTCCCAGAAAATATCCCAAAATGACAGAAATGGTGGCAGAGTATTTGGCTAATGTCCTGTTGGTAACCACCCCACTCAATCAAAGCCAGGGAACTTTTGGTTGAGATCGTTTGAGATATTAGGACCGATGATATTGTTTTACCTTTTAAAACGTTTTATCCCATGTCTCGAATTATTGTTGGTGCCTACTCTTATTCATTGTATTTTATCTTATTTTATGTCATTAAAGGGTTCTGAACTGAACATCAGAGGAAAATGTTTGGCCTCTATGCCCTGTTGATGGACCTCCAGAGGAAACGGTTGGCCATTGTGTGAGACAGGATGCTAGACAAGATGGACCACTGGTCTAATCTAGCAGGGCTCTTTTAATGTTCTGATGAAGGCCTCAGTCTCTATGCCCTGTTGTTTGCCCTCCAGAGGAACTGGTTGGCCACTGTTTGAGACAGGATGGTGGACTAGATGGACCACTGGTCTGATCCAGCAGGGCTCTTCTGATGTTCTTGACATCAGGAAGGCCTCGGCCTCTATGTCTGTGAGGCTTGCCTTGTGTGAGCCAGGATGCTGGACTAGATAGACCACTGGTCTAATCTAGCAGGCTCTTTTGATGAGGCCTCAGCCTCTGGAACTGGTTGACACTGCACGAGACAGGATGCTGGACTAGATAGACCACTGGTCTAATCTAGCAGGGCTCTTTTAATGTTCTGATGAAGGCCTCAGCCTCTAGGAACTGGTTGACCACTGCACGAGACACGATGCTGGACTAGATGGACCACTGGTCTAATCCAGCAGGGCTCTTCTGATGTCCTTATGAAGGCCTCAGGCTCTCTGCCCTGTTGTTGGCCCTCCAGAGGAACTGGTTGGCCACTGTGTGAGACAGGATGCTGGACTAGATGGACCACTGGTCTAATTCAGCAAGTCTCTTTTAATGTTCAGATGGCCTCAGGTTCTATGTCCTGTTGTTGGCTCTCCAGAGGAACTGATTGGCCACTGAGTGAGACAGGATGCTTGGGCTAGATAGAGCACTGGTCTGATCCAGCAGGGCTGGTCTTATGTTCTTAAGTGCCTGTCAATGGCAAGTGCTAGCTAAGACCATTCTGCTGCATTGTACAGGTGCATATAAATTCTCGGTCACAAGAGTATGCAGCCACCCACTGTGTCATGTGCTGGTTACTTGCGGTGGTGGATTGGACAACGATTCTTGCCAATGGCATTTCAGCTTGCTGATGACAGAAGTTGTCGGCACACAACCGTTTGTGATAGTGGAAAATGCCATCAAGCCACGCCACAGCCGACACAGGGTGACCCCATAGGGTATTCAAGGCAAGAGACATTATGAGGTGGTTTGCCGTTGCCTGCCTCTGCCTTGTGATGCTGGTCTCCCACCCAAATACTAACCAGGGCTGATCCTGCTTAGCTTCTGAGATCCAAGGAGATCAGGCCAGCCTGGTCTAGCCAACCAGTTCAGGGTACACAGAGAGATCTGGAAGGATTTGGTGAAGAGAGCAAAGTAATTCAAAGTTTCAACTTTATTTATTCAACGGCTTTCACCAGCTTATAATACAAAGAATAAAACTGAATACGCAGAATCAGGGCTTTTTTGGTAGGAAAAGCCCAGCAGGAACTCATTAGCATAATAAGCCACACCCAACAGCAGGAACTCATTAGCATAGTGGTCCACACCCTGACAGTGCAGCTCATTAGCATATTAAGCCACACCCCATGCATTCCCTTGGCTTGTCCGGGTGTCCTGCGCATGCGGGGCACCCGGGCAAGCCGGCCCTTGGACAGGCCGGGGAAGGCACGGGGAGGCACTTAAATGCCTCTCTGAACCTTCCTGCCCCCCCTGGCCCGCCCGCTCAGAGTCACTGGGGGGGAGGTCGCTCTCCAGGCCTTCCCTCTGTAGCCACGCACGCAGAGGTTTTGGCTGTAGTGGGCGTGGCCAATTCTGAAGCTAGCCGGAACGCCGTTCCTGTGCGTTCCTGCCCCAAAATAGCCCTGCACAGAATAAAATATGAGTTAAACTGGTATAATATATAATAAAATCGTCCAACATTGGAATATAGGCATCATGGGGTAAGGATCATCTTCTCTCTACGTATTGCAGGGCAGGCTGCCCAAAATCTAGCAGCAGCCTGAGGAACCTCTAAGTCCACATCCAAAAGAATAAAATGTTGAATCCAATCTGGGCTAGTTAGATAGATTTTACTCTGGATAACAAGGAAAAGTTTCGTGCGCAGCTCCTCATACCAGGTACACGGTAGTAGAACACGTTGCAAAGTCTCTACTTCAAGCGCGCCCCAAGGGCAAACACGCTGAAGAGAAGGGGATTTTATTAAATCTGCCCTCCAAGATCATAGACGGTGGGGACGCACTCCTCGCACAAAGTAATTCCAACGAGTCTTTCACGTCCCACATCAGAGAAGTCATTTTTGTTTTTATTTTTTTGCTTTGAGTTCCTTGGTATGCCGTAACCGTGTTGAGCATCCGTGGTCTGGCATCCAGGGTGCATTTCAAATAAAGTTGGGCTCCGAGAACTCCAGGACTGTTAAATTCCTCCTTTCTAGTAAACAGCCTACTGTATTGTGCCCCGGAGTGGTTGAGGCGCTGCCCAAGGAATGCGTCTGAAAACAAACAGGAGTTTAACGACTGCACCCGTAAGTCGTGCCATAAGTCACGCCGGTCATGGCAACGCATGCGTGTCTCAGAGTGCTATTCAAGTTGCACGTTTGGGCTGGAGTCAGCAGGGGGAAGGCAGCCGTCTTTCTCTAAGGAGATATATATATATATCTATCTATCTGTTTTGCATGAAAAAGAAAAGGAGCCAAAGACTTATCTCGAATATCTTGCCTTCTGTTGGGTCATGCAAGGGGAGGAAAAGAAAGAAAGAAAGAAATTCATGAGTGCATAGAAATTTGCAAGTGCGGCTCTTTCTGTTTTGATTGGCCCAGGGCGGACCAATCAGTTCCTTCCTTTCATTTAACTTGCTCTTATGCTCTTGCCAAGCTCGGGCTCCCGGCCACATCGTCGTCTGCATAATCCTAAGGCTGCTGCTCCCCTCACTGCCTGTCTCTTTCAGTGGCAGCAGCAGCAGCAGCAGCAGCTGAACTCTCCGTCTGTTGCTTAACCTGACCGGCCCAGGATGCGGTGGCTCTGTGACATCACAGCCAGATGTTTGGCAGAGCCACGCACACGCACGCCCCACGCACTGGGGTCTGAAATAATCTGAGGAGAAGTAACAGACGAGCTGGGATATGCCATCGGCATGCGGTGGGAAGGCTGGAAGGGCTGCCGGCTTGCTGTCGTAGACGACGGTCATTAATTCTGTTCCAAGCAACACGCTGCTCCGGATGGGGTTTTTGCATTGCTTTATCCTTTCACGGGCTGCCTTTCGTCTTGAGAGAGAGAGAAACTGGGCGTGACCCTTGCTAACGAAGTACTTCTCTGGGTGCTGTGAAACTTAGAAGCGCGGCGCGTGGCGATCTACAGGTGTTTGTGTTTTTTTAAAAAGTGAGCACCAAAGGAAAGGCTGCTGTTGACTGGTACGCCAGAAGAGGCGTGAAAAAAATGGCCACTGCCGCCCAAATTGCGGCCGAGTGCCTTGTCTCCATGTCCAATCAGGCTATCATCCACGGCCCCCCGGGAGAACGGATCCTTCAACCGGCCGTGATGGCTTCATCTCTCACCATCGCAACCCGGGACAAGAAATGTGAAGGGAAAGACTCTGGAAGAGAGAACCCAGGTGGAGCCTCCATCTACGCGGTGGCCAGCATTCTAGCTGACCTCAACCGGCATGTTCCAAAGCCTTCGTCCCCCAAGCTGGAGAAAGCAGAGAGCGCCGACAGAGGGGAGAGGGAAAACCCTTTGCTTCCCTGTGAAAAGTTTGGAGAAGAAAGTATCTTGCCGGCCGGCAAACGTGGAGGAGGGAAAGCGGCCACACCTACCAGCTTGGCAGCGACGAACGCACCGATCCCTAAACAAAGGAGCAGGCGAGGGCGATGCCGGCCTGACCCTGAATTACCTCAGAAAAAGCATAAATGCCACTATGAGGGGTGTGAAAAGGTTTACGGCAAGTCTTCCCACCTGAAAGCTCACCTGAGGACCCACACAGGTTAGTTACGGGCTGGCCCGAGGGCTTACCTCTAACAGCATTGTGGGTAGGGGGGATGAACTGGCCAGTGTTAGGACACCCTGCTTACAGAACTGAGGTGTCGTGCAACTGACAGTAGCAGCTGTAAATGTGCTAGAGCCCAGTAGAAGTTTCGTCACCAACAAGCTTTTCGGGGGCACGAACTTTCGAGCTCTGATTTGACTCCTGAAAGTTCGTTCCCCGAAAATCTTGTTGGTCTGTCAGGTGCTACTGGAATTGAATGTAGCTCTTCGGCTGTAGACCAACATGGCTACCCTTTGAAACTGTAGATGTGGAAGCTATCATAACGTATTTTGCTGCTGGAACAGGTAATCCAGCTGAGCACATCCACAATGGACGCAGCAGTTCCTAGTGCCAATGTTCCCTCTAAGCTGTGGAGTCTTGTGAGCAAAAGTTCTACTTTGTGAGCCACTGGCATTAAAGTTGTGAGCAAGCGATTTGGATATTCCATAAATTAGTTTGCTCTGGAGCCCTCTTTCCTGAGCTAAGACAAACATGTGTAAGCCGGAGGCTAAAAAACTGAGTTGAGGTCTAACTCAGCTTAGAGGGAACACTGGTGGCCACCCTCTTTCCTCACACCCTCCTTCCTCTGCCACTGCTGCTTTCTAGCCCAGTGCCCTATTTCCAGGCACTGTTCGAGCGCCTCTGCTTCCGGCCCTGCCTTAAAGTAGACAGAGCTGCCCCGTTCTATGCCAAGCTAGTTTCTTAAAAAACAATGTTGAGGTTACTGGGCCCCGTGGCAATGTTTGCATCTTTTGGTGTCGTTGGCTGTGTTTGTGCAATGTTTGAAGGTCACAGCATAATTTGCTTTGTTCTCGTTAAGCTGCCCTGAGGTCAGCTTCGGTTGAAAGGCGGTCTAGAAATAAAATAAAGGGGGAAAGGGGAGAGTGGCTTCAGAGGGCAGCCGGGCAGGTCTGCTGTAGGAGAGCCAGATTCGAGTCCAGCTGGCACCTCAGAGACTAACAGGGTTTTCAGGTTATGAGCTTTCAAGAGTCAAAGCTCCCTTCATCAGATAACAATGCATTTCCACTCAAGGCAGCCGAATGTGGTGTCTTCCCTGAAGACAGTTCAGAGGGTAGTCATGTTTGTTTGCAGTAGAAGTCTTAGATTCAAGTCCAGTAGCAGCTCAGAGACCAACAAGATGTTTGAGGCAGAAACTCTCGAGAATCAGAACTCCCTTCATCGTATCTGACTCGAATCTAGCTCATTTATAAGTGGGAGGGACCTGAGAACGGGGAGCGATCGCTGTCGAAAACAAAGCGTCTACCGAGATTTCCTGAGACACTGGCAAAGCATCTCTCCATTCCTCTTCTTCTGACAACGGGCAGAAACACAATCCTGGAAATGTGTTAACCACACTAAATGAAATGCTAACGCGAGGGAGTATAAATAGCGTGGCCACCTTTTAACACCTATCAGGGCTGTGGCTCATATTCATATTTGCTGGTATCGAGGAAAATATGGGTCAGGGTGCCGGGACGCAAGCAACAAAACCCCTTGAGGCTGCTTTTCGGTTTACACAACCAATGAGTGGTGACTGGATTTGTTCAGGTAGATTATTTTGTCTTGGACGATTGTAGGGCCGGCTGGCCCCAAGGTATTTCGGCGCTTTCTCTCTCTCTTAACAAATTGATGCTGGACACGATCCGTTTAGATGATGTGGGAGTACACCGGTGCCCTTGTTCTGCTCCTAGTCATTTCAGTGGGGGTTGTGCGGGGCAATTCCAGGGATCCCAGGTAATCTGTTGATTGCTCGCTGTGCCATCCTTCATCGTCCCCCTGATCTGATGCCTTTCACCTTGCTCTTGAGAAAGACTGCTTCTGGTTGCCTTCCCCAGGTGCCCACCCTGGCTGCAGTACAACGTATGAATTAGGGTTGGTGTGGGTAAGAAAGGTCACGAGTGTTGAAGTAATGTTGTACACACGACATACAATAGCCCCTTGGGACGGTGTCTCCAACAGCTCTTAAGATCTTTATTCAAAAGTACTATAAGTCCCTTTGGGTGGAAAGGGCGTCACTCCCAAGCAAGCATTCTTCGAATCGCGGCTTTCACACACACCCCTCCTCGCCGTAGCTTTCATGTTTCGTGGAGGATATTTACTCCCTCGCTTGCCACTCGAATTTGGCACAGCATCCGTGACTCACGCCCCGCGCTGCTCTTGCCCAAACTTCTCCTTTGCTTCCTTTTAAAACACACAGACAAAAGGATTTTAAGCTCATAAAACCGACTGGAAATTTAAGCAGAGGAGGCAGCTGGGGGGGACGACTCCTCTCTTTGATGCTGAGAAGCTGGGCTGGCCGGCTGAGCCTCTGGGGAGAGGGAGGGAAGGAACAGAGGCCGCCAACGTCATTCTGGAGTGGGCCGGGGAGTAGGAGTCGTTCAGGGACACTGGCTCCCAGCCACACACGCTCTGTTATTAGTATTTCAAAAATCTTAACCCTCCGCTTCCCTCCTTCTGCCTGGACTGCAGGATTTCGTCAGGCTGTTGGCATAGCGAGCGGAGGCGGGCAAGGTGGGAAGCAGAGGCGGTCGTGGGTCTCTGCTGCAGGAGCGGCAGGATCCGCAGAGCTTTGGGCGTCTTTGTTTAACCGTTTCCCCTCAGGCGAGTCGCGAGACGAAAACACACCTTCCAAGGTGGCAAGAAGAGGAAAGCTCTCTCCGTACAGTGTGAGAGAGAGGCTCAAACATAGAGTTGCCAGCTTGGCCCTGGGAAATTCCTAGAGAGTTGAGGGCGGTGCCTGTGGAAGGGGGAGTTTGGGGGGAGGAATTCTGCCCAGAATCGATGGCATACCATAGAGTTTGGTCTCTGAAGCTGCCATTCTCTCCAGGAGCATGGGCCTCTGTAGTCTGGAGATCAGTTGTAATTCTGGGGGAATTCCAGGCCCCACCTACAGGTTGGGAACTCTACCAAATGCATTTAACCAAACCCTCCATGACAAAGTATTTGCAACAACATCCAATGACTTCCCTTCACTCCAAGTCATGCCACAGTGGTGGCACACCTCTGCGAGAGAAGGGAGAAGGCATTTTCGACTGCCGAATATATTCAGGTTTCCCGACTATTTACCCGAATCCAAATATCATACCGATATTGGGATTCGGGAATATTGGGAAATACCGATATTTTTCAGGTCCAATGGACCCGAGTCTGGAAAAAGCCAATTTTTTTTTTGTGCACACCCCTAGTGTGAATGTCCCTCCTTTCTTTTGAGTATCCTAGGAGGCCCACACAAACCACAGCAGCTCTTGCCAACATCCAGTAAAGGAAGGCAGGAGTACTCTTAGTAGCCCCAAAGGTTCATAATATTCTTCGAAGGACGGGATCATCTTCCCTTCTGGACTTTTCCCATGCAGAGAAACATCCCTGATTCAATGTTAGTGACATGAAGGACAATCGGACCAAAAGAAACGTTGGGTGAAACCTGAAGGTTTTTCTTAACAAGGACTAGTTTACAGTGTCACCAAAGCAGCGAACATGAAATTGAGCAAACTTCAGAGGATGGCGGAAGACAGGAAGGCCTGGCGTGATCTGGTCCACTGGGTCGCGAAGAGACGGACTCGACTGTGCGACTGAACAACAACGAAAGTTTACTTCATATATTTGTAGCCGGCGCTGAGCGAGTGATTAAAACAGTCTTCCGGGCTCCATGAAGAAGGAAGAGGAGGAGGAGGAGGAGGAGGAGGAGGAGGAGACTGGAGTTATACTCTGCCCTTCATGATCCAAAGGAGTCTCAGAGAGGTTTACAAACTTCTTTCCCTTCCCCCTCCCCACAACAGACACCCTGTGAGGTTGGTGGGGCTGAGAGAGCTCTTTCCAGAACTGCTCTTTCAAGGACAGCTCTGACAGAACTAAGGCTTGCCCAAGGTCATCCAGCAGCTGCAAGTGGAGGAGTGGGGAATCAAACCCGGCTCTCCCAGATTAGAGTCCACACACTTAACCACGACACCAAAAGACCATACAATTAAAACTTGTTTGGAAATTTCCCCATCCTTTAGTAATTTAACACCTGTCATACAAAAGGGCAACCCACATTGAGAGGTTTCACGCTGTTCCCTGACAGTCTTTACTTAGCGGCTGGACCAACACGTCAGGGATGCTCAAGGCTGATCCTGCATTGAGCAGGGGGTTGGTCTAGATGGCCTGTAGGACCCCTTCCAACTCTGTGACTCTATGATTTAAATGGTGCTTGTGCTGGGCTGCCAACTTCCAGGCCAGGCCTGGAGATCTCCTGGAATTGCAACTGGCTTCCAAATTACAGAGATCAGTTCCCCTGGAGAAAAATGGCTGTTTTGGCGCATGGACTCCATGACATTGTACCATGCTGAGGTCTCTCCCCTCTCCAAACTCTATCATTCCCGGGCTGGTTGGCAACTAAGTGAGACAAGATGCTGGACTAGATGGACCGCTGGTCTAATCCAGCAAGGTTCTTCTGATATTCTTTTCAAGGGAAGGCCTCAGACTTTATTACCTGTTGTTGGACCTTCAGAGGAACTGGTTGGCCACAGTGTGAGACAGGATGCTGGACTAGATGGACCACTGGTCTAATCCAGCAAGGTTCTTCTGATATTCTTCTCAGGAGAAGGCCTCAGTCTTTATGACCTGTTGTTGGCCCTCCAAAGGAACTGGTTGGCCACTGTGTGAGACAGGATGCTGGACTGGATGGACCACTGGCCCGATCCAGCAGGGCTCTTCTTGTGTTCTTCTCAAGGGAAGGCCTCAACCTTTATGACCGTTTGTTGGACTTTCAGTGGAACTGGTTGGCCACTGTGTGAGACAGGATGCTGGACTGGATGGATCACTGGTCTGATCGAGCTCTTCTTATTTTCTTACCTGCATGCACAAGAGCATCACTAACTTGTGTAAGCAAGTAACCACAGAAAACAAAAGTCCAATGAAGCACTGAGAAAACGAGACTACAAAACACCAAGCGTACACAAAAATATCCACAATGTGTAATGTGAAAGGCAGAGGGAATAACCGCATGAAGAGGCCCAGGTTGATTCCAGCTCATAGGCCGTGTCTCCTGGAACTTCGCCACCAGTCCCTTCCAAGGAAAAGTTTGAAACTAAGCCGAAGGTCTACTTTGGGAAGAATTCAGCGGTGGCTCTAATGCTTATTTAAAGAGGAACCCGCAAAAGAGGTTTATTGGGACTTTGCGAGGGTAACTGGGAATTCAAAGACGGAAGGAGAAGAGTACATTGCGTAGGAGTGAGCCTGAATTTCGGGAAAGCCATCTGTTCGTCACGACACAGATGGAAGAGACGGAGGCTGTTTTACAGCTGTGGTGCCAAAACTCTGCACAGAGCTTTTGGCTCCTGGAATTCCCTTTTTTGCAGTAAATTCAGCACTAATTTGTCAGAATCCAGGGCGTGTACCTCAATTTGTTTAGCCGTAACAAAGCCAGCTGCCGCGCTGACTGTTTTCGTCTTCCTGAAATCTGCCATTTGTTCTGAGAACTTCGGAGGCTAGAAACGGCAAACTTTGGACTGAATACCACCCACCTCCACCGCCCCGGTGTGCCTCGGTTCCTGCATGAAAAAAAGCTGTGAAGGAACAAAATCGCTCTCATGTTCTGCTCAACTGGAAGAGCTTGTACAGTGTTCTATAAACCAGCTGGAAGGCAAGAGCAGGCCTTCAGGCTAGAAGCAAAGCATCACGTCATGATTGATTACAGCTAGGCCCAGACTGAAGATACACCTTGTACTTGTTAGAGACTCGTGCACATCTCTGTCTCTCTGTCTCCCTCTCTCTCTCTTCCTCCTGAAAAAAACATTTCCTCCCGAAAAACAATAAGAAGAATATAAGAACATAAGAGAAGCCAATGTTGGATCAGGCCAATGGCCCATCCAGTCCAACACTCTGTGTTACACAATGGCCAAAAATACCAGGGGCCATCAGGAGGTCCAGCAGTGGGGCCAGGGCACCAGAAGCCCTCCCACTGTTGTCCCCTCCCAAGCACCAAGAATACAAGGCCCCCTGGTTGGTAGTCTGAACGTTCAAGCCCCACGGAAAGAAAGTACAGAAGTGTTCCTGTGTGGCTTCCGTCGGTCTCGCTGGGAGTTGTGCAGATTGGCCTTCCAGATTAAAAGATGCCTCTTCACAGTGTTTGAACACATGAAGTTGCCTTATACGGAATCAGACCTTCAAGGTCAGTATTGTCTACCCAGGCTGGCAGCCGCTCTCCAGGGTCTCAGGCAGAGGTTCTTCACATCACCTGCCGCCTTGTCCTTTTACTGGAGATGCCGGGGAACATAAGAACATAAGAAAAGCCAATGTTGGATCAGGTCGATGGCCCATCTAGTCCAACACTCTGTGTCACACAGAGGCCAAAAACACCAGGTGCCCTCAGGAGGTCCAGCAGTGGGGCCAGGACACCAGAAGCCCTCCCACTGTTGCCCCCCCCCCCGCTAGAACCAAGAATACAGAGCATCCCTTGCCCCAGACCGAGAGTTCCTATCCATACCTTGTGGCTAACAGCCACTGATGGACCTCTGCTCCCTATGTGGAATTGAAGTAGATCCCACAGGGCCCCGATCTCAATGGGGAGCATGTTCCACCAGGCAGGGGGCCAGGGTGGAAAAGGCCCTGGCCCTGGTCGAGAGAAGACAAATGTCTTTTGGGCCTGGGACTATCCGGAGGTGTTGATCCACAGAGCGAAGTGCTATCTGGGGCATATATGGGAAGAGGTGGTCCCTCAGATACGTTGTTCCCGGGCCATGTAAGGAGTCTGTTCTTTGGAGTCCGGAGATCAGGTGCAATTCTGAGAGATCTCGGAAATACAAGTGATCTCCAGCTGACTCAGAACGGTTCCCCACGAGAAAAATGGCTGCTTCGGAAGGTGAACTTTGTACCGTTATACCCTCCTGAACCTCTTCTTCTCCCCGCAACCTTGCCCTCCTGAGCCTCTGCCACTCCCTTCCAAATTTCCAGAGATTTCCCAACCTGGAGTTGGTGACCGTCGCAAAGAACGTACTCTGCAGGCTGGTGGTGCTTTAGACGCAGTAGGACGGCGACAGCCCTGCTGAGCTGCAAGCGCTTTAATCCCAGGTTCAACCCACGCCATGAAATCCTGAAAACATGGTGATTTTGGGAATTTCTTCACCAAGTTCTTCCTGCCGCAGCATCGCCTTTCATAACGGTGGGTCAGGGACCTCCGGGTTCCGGGGGCAGTCCTGCTTGCCAGCTTCAAAAAGGGTTGGATCTCACCCTTTCCCACATTGCTGGTTATCATGCAACTTTCCCTGCCTTAAGACTTCTGTGCCGGGCTAAATGAGGAGAAGGAGAAGGGGAAGGAGAAGGAAGAGGAGAAGGAGGAGAAGAAGGAGGAGGAGAAGGAGAAGAAGAGGAGGAGAAGAGGAGGAGGAGGAGGAGAAGAAGAGGAGGAGGAGGAGGAGGAGGAGGAGGGGATTAGATTTATACCCCACCCTTCATCTGGAGTCCCACAGTGGCTTACAAATGCCTTTCCCTTCCCCTCCCCACAAGAGACACCCTGTGAGGTAGGTGAGGCCGAGAGAGCTCTTTCGAGGACTGCCCTTTCAAGGACAGCTCTTGTCAGAACTATGGCTTGCCCAAGGCCATCCAGCAGCTGCAAGTGGAGGAGTGGGGAATCTGCCAAACCAACCCCCCTCCCCGCACAGCCCCCACTCCCTAAACACACACACACCGGCCACCATTCACAGCTATCGGCCCCATCTGTTGTCCGTGAACAGAATATCTTGTTTACTTTGTTTACTTGATTTGCACATCTCACCTTTCTCCCCGATGGGGGACCCGTGGACTGTGCCCTACAGTAATGAATGATTGTGCGGCATGGATTCTCGGCCTCCGAGTGCCTTTGCGTGGGCCCTGAGGGCGGCTATAGCCATTAACCTTTCTGGGACCTTGCTTGCTCTGCAGAAAGGGGCGACGGGGAGGGGAGAAGTTCACTGCTAATTGTTTTAATTTTCTCCTTCCGCGCACCGCTGCATTCTCTGGCCCTCTTCGCTTTTCATGCGGGTGCGAAACTGCACGATCCGACTCTTGAAGATTCAGAAATGTTGGTTTTGGTAAATGCTTCTTCCTGGGAAAGCATTACCGCTTCCTAAAACAGAGAAAGTGGCCAGTTCGTGCCGTGAGCTGCGGGGGAAGTTTAAGAAGTTTGGTGCTGCCTTTCTTAGGAGTGTCAGACTCGTATCTGGGAGAGCCGGATTCAAATCCCTGCTCGCGCCATGGAAACTCGCAGGGTGAGCTTGGGCCAGCCACACTCTCTAAGCCCGGCCTACCTCACAGGGTTGCTGTGAGGATAAAAAAGAGGAGAGGAGAAGGATGTAAGCCTCCTGGGGTCCCCACCAGTGTTCCCTCTAAGCCGAGTTAGTGTGAGCTAGCTCACAATTTCTTAGCCTCCGGTGTACACATTTTTGTCTTAGCCTGGAAAGGAGGGCTCCAGAGCAAACTAATTTACGCAGCAGCCAAATGACTTGCTCACTACTTTAATGCCCGTAGCTCACAAAGTAGAATTTTTGCTGACAAGACTCCACAGCTTATAAATGAATGAATAAATAAAATATTGGTGCAGTGGTTTGGTGTAGTGGTTAAGTGCGCGGACTCTAATCTGGGAGAACCGGGTTTGATTCCCCACTCCTCCGCTTGCACCTGCTGGGTGACCTTGGGCAAGCCCTAGTTCTGACAAGAGCTGTTCTTGAAAAAGAGCAGTTTCTGTCAAGAGCTCTCTCAGCCCCACCGACCTCACAGAGTGTCTGTTGAGGGGAGGGGAAGGGAAAGGAGTTTGTAAGCCGCTCTGAGACTCCTTTGGGTAGTGAAGGGCGGGGTATAAATCCAATCTCTTCTCTTCTCTTAGTTGTGCATAGCATCTCATTTTCAGGCGCGCTGGTCTACAGTTGTCCTTTTGATAAATCAGCCCTCGGACAACAGAATAGTTAATTGATGCTTTCCTGTCTCCGGGCCTCTATTTATCCACCACCGCCCCAACCCCGATCAGGAGCCAAAGGGCTACATTATCAGTTCCTTGGCAACACGAGCCAGAGATAATGGCAAGCGAAGTGCCAAGTGACTAATTAGTCCTGTTAACACATCGAGCTCTCAGCCTTTGTTTTCCACTGTCCAACGGGACATAAAGGATGTATTCCAATATTTAGTGTGTGAGAGGGGGGTGTCCCCCCCCGCCAACAATATTAGTTTATCAAAAGGTGAGGACAATGTGGCCTTAACAAGGTTAACCAAATGCACTGGGATGAAGACCCGTGAAATCTGATGCGGCTAATTTGAGGAAAGCTGCCCGACAGAGATCAGACATTTCTTCCCCAGCATCTGTGTGCGGAAATACACAAAGCTCCCAGTTGCAAGTCAAGCTGAGTGGAAGGGCCCAAGCGTGTTCACGGAGTCATTCTTCCAGGTCCTCCTGAGTCACAGACGAACATTTGAAATAATTCTGAGACGTCAAAGCCAGGCCATTTGATGGAAACGGACTTTGCCTCCCCTGGCCAAGCCCCCTTGGATCGCAAAGGCTTTAGGAAAGCACTTCCATTCGGTCCCCAGGCTTGGGCCCGAGACACTGGAAGCAGACTGAATCCTGCCCGCAAGGACGGGCTTCCCCAACGTGAAGAAGAAGAAGAAGAAGAGTTTGGATTTATACCCTGCCCTTCACTGCCCAAAGGCGTCTCAGAGCGGCTTACAAACTCCTTTCCCTTCCCCTCCCCACAACAGACACCCTGTGAGGCAGGTGGGGCTGAGAGAACTTCTGACAGAAACTGTCCTTGAGAGAACAGCTGTGCCAGAGCTTGTGACTAACCCAAGGTCACATCAGCAGTTGCACGTGGAGGCGTGGGGAATCAAACCCGGTTCTCCCAGATAAGAGTCCGCACACTTAACCACTACACCAAACTGGCTCTCTTGGGCACCAAACATGGCGCCCTTGGGCATCACAATGCCCGCCAGCTCCTTTTTCTGGCGCCCACCCAAGTGTTTTTGGAAAATAGGCAGAGCCAGGTGTGAAGAAAAAGATGAAGAAGAAGGAGGAGGAGGAGAAGAGGACAAGGAGGAAGAAGAAGAGGAGGAAGAAGAGGAGGAGGAGGAGGAGGAGGAGGAGGCAAGTGGATTTATACCCTGCCCTTCACTACCTGAAGGAGTCTCAAAGCGGCTTACAATCCTTTTCCTTTCCCCATAACAGACACCCTGTGAGGTAGGTGGGGGTGAGAGAGCTCTCCCGAGAACTGCCCTTGAGAGAACAGCTCTGAGAGAACTTTATGATTGGCACAAGGTCACACCAACAGCTGCATGTGGAGGAGGAGTGGGAAATCAAACCTGGTTCTCCCAGATTAGAGTCTGCGCTCTTAAAGAAGAAGAAGAAGAAGAGATTGGATTTATACCCCGCCCTTCACTTGGAGTCTCAGAGCAGCTTACAAACTCCTTCCCCTTCCCCTCCCCACAACAGACACCCTGTGAGGTAGGCGGGGCTGAGAGAGCTCTTGACAGAAATGGCTCTTTTTCAAGAACAGCTGTGCCAGAGCTTGTGGCTGACCCAAAGTCATCCAGCAGGTGCAAGCGGAGGAGTGGGGAATCAAATCCGGTTCTCCCAGATTAGAGTCCGCACACTTAACCACTACACCAAACACTACATCATACTGGCGGGCAATAGCAGAACACCTCTGTTCATCTCTTGCCTTGGCCTGGATGGCCCAGGCTAGCCCAATAGAGATCTCAGAAGCCGATCAAGGTCAACCCTAGTTGTTCCTCGGATGGGAGACCAGCAAGGTCTTTCAGGGTTGCTCTGCAGAGGCAGGCAAATCACAAACCACCTCTGTACATCTCTTGCCTTGGCCTAGATTGGGCAAACTAGCCCAGTCTTGTCAGATCTTAGATGCTAAGCAGGGTCGGCCTTGGTTAATACCTGGATGGGAGATCACCAAGGAAGCCCAGGCTTGCTACGCGGGGGGCAGGCAATGGCAAACCACCTCCGTTCACCTCTTGCCTTGGAAACCCTATGAGATCATCACAAGTTTGGCTGCGACTTGACCACACTTACTGCCACCAGTCTTTCCAACACTAACATTTATACCTGTCCCCTCCCCCACTTTGTATTGAATAAATGTATGGAGCAGAAGTCCATGAGTGGCTATTAGTCACAAGGTACAGATGGAACACTCTGTCTGGGGCAAGTGAAACTCTGTATTCTTGGTGATTGGAGAGTGGGAGGGCTTCTGGAGTTCTGGCCCTGCTGGTGGACCTCCTGATGGCACCTGGGTTTTAGCCACTGTGTGACCCAGAGTGCTGAACTGGATGGGCCACTGGTCTGATCCAACATGGCTTCTCTTATGTTCTTATGTCTGGGGCAGTGATGCTCTGTCTTCTTGGTCCTTGGGGGGGCACAGTGGGAGGGCTTCTGGAGTTCTGGCGCCACCGGTGGATCTCCTGATGGCACCTGGGTTTCGGCCATTGTATGACACAGAGTGTTGGACTGGATGGGCCACTGGCCTGCTCCAACATTGGCTTCTCTTATGTTCTTCTGTTCTTGTGATCATTTCTTTCTAAGGTATGGGGTTGTGCTTTTTCCTTGTGTGTGGTGTGTTTTTTCCCCATGGGGGGGGGAGCAGTCAGCCATGAACTCGGCATTCTCAAAACACAAAACAGCCATGCGTGTGCAGAGAAAACACGGTTCGGACATTTCCGAGTGCCAAAGCCGGATTCTTCCTTCGTCTGGCTGTGCACGGCCATAGTATTTCCAAACCTGGAAACCTGGAACGAGTCCGTCTTGGCCACGTGGTGGGGAACTGTTTTATAACTTCACAAGTGGGCCTCTGCTCTGTTGAGTCGTCCCCCGTGCTTTCCACTCCCAAATTATCCTGGATCAGCTGTTTGGATGTCAGATATTGCTGATGGAGCCAGAGAGAGAGAGAGAGAGAGAGAGAGAGAGAGAGAGAGAGAGAGAGAGAGAGAGAGAGAGAGAGAGCACAACCCAAACCATTTCAGAGGCGAATTCTTGAAAGAGCCCCTTTTCTCGGTATACGTTTCTGGTTTTTTTGTTGCGCGCTCCCGCCCTCTCGGCTTCTGCCAGCAAAGACGGGGAGGAGGAGGCTCTCACGTGGCTGGTGAGGTCATTATCTTCCTGTATATTGTGAGACAACTGGCAGACAATGAAGGTTATTTAAGAGCAGGCTTCGGGGCCAGACAAACGTATCCTGTGTTTTGCCAAGTTTGCCATTTCAGCAGTTTGTCTTGAACAACCACTTTGGATTCAGGGGGGGGTGGAGGTTAGAAACTTTTAACTGTGTAACTCGGTGGAGAAATGATCTCCACAGCTGCACTGGCTCCAGAAGACCAGGTGCCGGGCAGTGTTTTCTCTAAGCTGAGTTAGCATGAGCTAGCTCACAGTTTTTTAGCCTCCAGTTCAGACGTTTTTGCCTTTGCTCAGGAAGGGATGGGTCTCCAGAGCAAAGTGATTGATGCAGTGGCCAAATCGCTGGCTCACAACTTTATTGCCAGTAGCTCGCAAAGCAGGATTTTTACTCACAAAACTCCACAGGTTAGAGGGAGCATTGGTGCGGGGGCAGAAAATTCAAATGGCATCTAGGTGTGCCAGACCCCCCCTACAGAGGCGGGAGGTCCCCTGCTGCTAAGCCCTACCTCCCCACTGCCAATCGGCTGGCTGGTGGAGGGGGGACTTACCCTGAAAAAGTTGGAGATCCATCCAACATGCAGGAACACGGCAGTCTACACCGTTGCCTACATGGCTTGGAACTGACATCATGACATCCAGGACATCAGGGTGACACTCTGGAATTGGAGCAAAATCTCTATGGTAGAAGCCAAATTTACCACAGAGTTTTTGCCCAAATACCAGAGTGTCCCCCCAACGTCCCAGGCATGATGACGGTACTTCCAGGTCAAGTGGACAGTCACGTGGACACATCACTGTATGTTGGATGGGCCTCCCTGCTGCTCCCAAGAAGTCCCCCAACCTGGCAACCCTAATCACAACCAAGGAGACAGTTCTCAAACACAGGCCTTGTTGAAATGACGGTCGGGTTGCTAGCCCTTGGCCGGCCATCCCCAAGAGACTGAGGAGGGCAGAAACTCACGGGAACGGTTTCCTGTGATGTCATTTCCAGCTATGCAACAGGAAGCGATGCCACAAAGTTGCAGGACACTCTAGCATTTTCCTGAAAGTCGGCTGTTTTTGCCGTAGAGTTCCTGGGGCCAGAGATGGGAGCTCACTCCGTCCAGCGGCACTCGGGTCTCGAACCGCCGAACTACAGATCTTCCGGTCTGCAGCTCCGCGTCTTAACCTCTGAGCCACTGCAGCCCTTGGAGGTGACTTCAAGCTGCAAGTGGAGGATCGTTTGGTTTTTTTTGAAAGCTCACCTGCACTAAGAGCTCCAGACGGAAAACCGGTGCAGGGGGGAAAGGGAAAGGCCGTGCTCACTTTCTGTTGGGGTTGGGGGATTCTGGGAGATTTGGGGGTGGAGCCTGGGGAAGGGTGGAGTTTGTGGAGTGGAGGGAGGTCAGTACTGGTGCGATGCCAAAGAGCCCGCCCCTTCAGAGCCGCCGTTTTCTCCAAGGGGACCGATCTCTGTTGTCTGGAGAGCAGTTGTGACCCCATCACGGTTCCCTTCCCAGCCAGAACAAGCGGGCATCCAGAACGTGTTCTGGCTGAGCGAATCACGACAACCTTCTCTTTGGTAACAGCATGAATCAAAGGACCGTGGGTATTTAAGTCCAGCCCGATGTGCATGCCACCCCCTCTCCTTTTGAAAGGAAGAAGAAAGAAGAAGAACAAGAAGAGAGAAGAGGAAGAGGAAGAGGAGGAGATTGGATTTATACCCCACCCTTCACTACCCAAAGGAGTCTCAGAGAGGCTGACAAACTCCTTTCCCTTCCCCTCCCCAAAACAGACACCCTGAGAGGCAGGTGGGGCTGAGAGAGCCCTGACAGAGACTGCTCTTTTTTCAAGGACTGCTCTTGTCAGAACTATGGCTTGCCCAAGGTCACCCAGCAGCTGCAAGTGGAGGAGTAGGGCATCAAACCCGGTTCTCCCAGATTAGAGTCCGCGCACTTAACCACCACACCAAACCCGCTTATAAGAGTGCCTGAAGTTCGAGGGCCCCAGGCGCTCTGAATTTATGTTCTGGCCACTAACGATCTCCTTCCTGCTGATTGTATATTTAGCGTTGGCGTTTCACGGCATATATCAAAAATGCCAAGGGCTTTTTTACGATGCTTTTACAGAAAACGAAGTCTTCCTGCAGCATTTAGGTTCGGTTTCCCATTCATTCCGTTATTTGCTTAAGTCCTAACGATACGCTGGGGCCGCGTTCTTCATTTCTACGTCGTTTGTAGCCATTTCTCGAGCTAATGTTTCCGCCCCCCCCAAAAGTGCAACAAAACAGGATTGTCACTTCTGAGTTGAGAAATATCTGGAGGGTTCTGTGAAGGCAGGGAATTCCGTGGGACGTAATGCCATAAAGCCCACCTTCCAAAGCAGCCGTTTTCGACAGGGAACTGATCTCAAGTCGCCTGGTCATCAGTTCTAATTCTGGGAAATTTCCAGGTCCCACCTGGAGACTGGCAACCCTACTCTAGGGAAATTATCTCTGTAATTACCTCTGAGAGCCAGTTTGGTGTCGTGGTTGGGAGCGCGGACTCTAATCTGGGAGAACCCGGTTTGGTTCCCCACTCCTCCTCCCCGTGCAGCTGCTGGTGTGACCTCGGGTCGGTCACAAGTAATTTCAGAGCTGTTCTCTCAAGGGCAGTTCTCAAGAGAGCTCTCTCAGCGCCACCTACCTCGCAGGGTGCCTGTTGTGGGGAGGGGAAGGGAAAGGAGATTGTAAGCCGCTCTGAGACTCTGACTGATGGGTGGGGTATAAATCCAGTCTCCTCCTCCTCCTCCTCTTCTTCTTTGGAGGGCGGGGTTTGGGAAGGGGAGGGACTTCAGCAGCACCTTCCAAAGCCGCCATTTTCCTCCATGGGAACTGGTCTTGGTTGCCTGGAGACCAACTGCAATAGCGGGAGGCCTCCAGGCGCCACCTGGAAGCTGGCAACCCCGGCAGATGGAAAAGCAGAGCTGGGTCTCTCCTTCAGGCTGCAGGAGGGACAGTAAATGTAGCCGACTCCTCCTTCATCCCCTTAGAGAGGGGGAGGGAGAAACCCGACAGGAGCTGAAGAAAAAAGGGTCCTGTGCCTAGCCTTCCGCTTGACGGAACAGCTTTCTACCCGCACGGGAGAACAAGCAGTCATGCATGCCCAAAGTGGGACAGGCCCGAGACGGGTTTGCCCTCTTTTGCGAGAAGCCGTCGTGAACAACTTAATCAGGAGCCAGAGGGCGTGTTCACTGGCACCCAAAGGCCTAGCAGCTCGGGCGTGCATCTGGCTTCCCGTGCAGCGTTTGGGGGGGAGGGGGTGCTGAGTCATCCGGGATTGCTTCACTAAACCGTAGGTAGCCTGCAGGTACACCTCTTCTTGCGCTCGTAGGTTGTCGTCATCAGGGCCGGCAACTGGGAGACAAAGGGAGCACAAAGGGTGCGGTTCCCCGTTTCGTTTTTCACGCTGGAGCATCCGTGGGGAGGGGCCCTGAGCCGGACAGCCTGGACTAGCTCCTTCTGGTCAGATCTCAGGAGCTGAGCAGGGGTGAGGCCTCGGATGGGAGACCACCAAGGAAGTCCGGGGTCGCTAGGCAGAGGCAGGCAATGGCAAAACCACCTCTGTTTCTCTCTTCGCTGACCTGGATGGCCCAGGCTCGCCTGTTCTCGTCGGATCTTGGAAGCAAACCAGGGTTAACCCTGCTTAGTACTTGGATGGGGCAACTGCTTAGTACTTGGGGGGCAACTGTTTAGTACTTGGGGGGCAACAGTGGGAGGGCTTCTAGTGTCCTGGCCCCACTGCTGGACCTCCTGATGGCACCTGGTAGTTTTGGCCACTGTGTGACACAGAGTGTTGGACTGGATGGGCCGTTGACCTGATCCAACACTGGCTTCTCGTATGTTCTTATGTTCACCATGGAAGACCAGGGTTGTTACACAGAGGCGGGCGATGGCAAACCACCTCTGTTTGTCTCTTGCCCTGACCTGGATGGCCCAGGTGAGCCCAATCTTGACAGATCTCAGAAGCTAAGCAGGGTCAGCCCTGGTTGGTACTTGGATGGGAGACCACCAAGGAAGCCCAGGGTTGCTACGCAGAGGTGGGCAATGGCAAAACCTCTTCTGAATGTCTCTTGCCTTGACCTGGATGTCCTAGGCTAACCCGATCTCATCAGATCTCAGAAGCTAAGCAGGGTCGGCCCCGGTTGGTACTCAGATGGGAGATCACTGAGGAAGTCCAGGGTTGTTCTGCAGAGGCGGGCCATGGCAAACCACCTCTGTTTGTCCTTGCCTTGAAAACCCTACAGGGCCGCGACTTGACAACACTTTCTGCCACTGCTCTGCCGTGACCTGGATGGCCCAGGCTAGCCTGATCTCTTAAGGTCTGGAAGCCGAGCAGGGTCGGTCCTGGTCAGTACTTGGATGGGGGACCAAGAAGGGAGCCTAAGGGTGCAACGCAGAGGCAGGTGATGGCAGACCCACCTCTGAGCATCTTCTGCCTTGACCTGGAGGGCCCAGGCTAGGCCAGATCTTGAAAGCTAAGCAGGGTCGGCCCTAGTTAGTATTCAGACGAGAGTCCACCAAGGAAGCCCGGGGTTGTTACGCAGAGGCAGGGAATAGCAAACCCACCTCCGTTTGTCTCTCACCTTGCGAACTCTATGAGGTGGTCATCAAAGAGGAGGGCAAAATTAGCACGACAGCCATTCAAATCCACTAGCTTGATGCTCGGCCCAAAAGTCATCCAGAGTTTTGAGTCGACTTACTCCAGCTTATATCAACTATCTACGTCCCCCATGAGGCAAAAGAAGAAGAAGAAGAAGAGGAGATTGGATTTATACCCTGCCCTTCACTACCCAAGGGAGTCTCAGAGCAGCTTACGAACTCCTTTCCCTTCCCCTCCCCACAACAGAGTCCCTGTGAGGTAGGTGGGGCTGAGAGAGCTCTGACAGAAAACTGCTCTTCTTCAAGGACAGCTGTGCCAGAACTGTGGCTTGCTCAAGGTCATTGGGCAGGTGCAAGTGGAGGAGTGGGAAATCAAACCCGATTCTCCCAGATTAGAGTCCGCGCACTTAACCACTACACCAAACTGGCTCCATTCAGAAAAAAAGCACAAAGTGGCCATTGTTTTCGAGAAGGCTGGTGCTTGGTATAGTGGCGTACGAGAACACTTTCATAGCTGGATTTAGGTTCAAAACGCAGCTCAGCCACTGAGGTCAAGGCACGCTCCCTCTCAGTCGTGGACTCCTGTGAGCCAAAATTCTACTTTGTGAGCTCCTGGCATTAAAAGTTGTGAGCGAGCGATTGGGCTACTGCATAAATCAGTTTGCTCTGGAGCCCTCCTTCCTGAGCTAAGACAAAAATGTGTGAGCCGGAGCTCACACTCACTTTTTTTGTTATTTGTTGTTGTTGTTGTCACTGCTGCGCTTTGGAGCAATTAAGGTTTAACCCCCGAAACTGCAGAGAGTACGGCCCTGGCGCTTCAGAGCGTAGCCCACATCCGTGGCGGCCACGGTCTTCCTCTTGGCGTGCTCGGTGTAGGTGACAGAATCCCGAATGACGTTCTCTGGGAAAACTTTCAGCACCCCGCGAGTCTCCTCGCAGATCAGCCCAGAGATACGCTTCACACCCCCACGCCGAGCCAAATGGCGGATAGCCGGTTTGGTAATGCCCTGGATATTGTCTCGCAGAACTTTACAGTGGCGCTTAGCACCGCCTTTACCAAGACCCTTTCCGCCCTTACCACGTCCAGACGTCTTCACAACAAGCTTTCCGACTAACACACTAACTCAGCTTAGGGGGAAGAGTGGTTGCCACGTCGGCTGCGATTCGATGGAACTTTCCACCACCATCCATGGGGGGGGAGAAGAAGAAAAGAGATTGGATTTATACCCCACCCTTCACTACCCGGAGGAGTCTCAGAGCGGCTTACAAACTCCTTTTCCCTTCCCCTCCCCACCACAGACACCCTATGAGGGAGGTGGGGCTGGGAGAGCTCTGACAGAAACTGCCCCTTTTCAAGAACAGCTCTGACAGAACTATGGCTTGCCCAAGGTCATCCAGCAGCTGCATGTGGAGGAGTGGGGAATCAAACCCGGTTTTCCCAGATTAGAGTCCGCCCACTTCACCACTACACCAAACCGGCCCCCCGACTTTGATCAGGGTAGCAACGCTACAAAAGGATGTTGTTTGCTCCTTTCCTCTGTTCACAGCTCGACAATCTCAGTACTCATTCAGAAAAAAGGAAATAGTAGATTTGTGGTCCCTGTTTATCCCTCGCCACAACAAGCTGCCACACGAATAAATACACGCTTGAAGCTGCCCTACCCTAAATCCGCACAGCCAACCAAATCCCCGGCGGCCTATCACAAAAGCCCTTTGTCCCCGCCCTTTCCGAAACCACTTGGCAGGCACCAGGAAAAGTGTCGGTGGATACCATGGTGCCCTCTGGCACCACGCTGGAGACCCCTGGTGTAGTGCGCATTACAGGCTGCATTTGTTTGGTTTTCTCAGCACTGAAGTGCGGAACGCTGCACAGTTTGGAAACAGGACTCCTCGTGAGGGACGGTAAAGGCTGATTTGACTGTGTACGGGTTTGGTTTTTTTTGTTCGTAACAGTTTGTTGGCAAAGAACAGCCCTGCGGTGAAAACCTTCATTGCATGAGTAGGATTTCTACCCACGTGGGCTCAGGATGACTCAGAGGCAGGTGTGCTGGTGGATACCCCCCTCCGCCCAAAAATGGGTTACGGGGAACGTCTTACGGAGCTCCCCCCACAAAGAGATGAGTGAAGGAACCCCCGGGGGCCTCAACGCACCTTAAAGTTTTTCGCTGTGTTAATGGCAACTGTGTGTTTGCTGGCACAATCCTCAACGAAACGCGAAATGGCCGGGGGTTTACCCAGGAGAACGGGACGACGCTGTGTTAATGGAAACTGTGTGTTTGCTGGCTAGGAAGCTCCCGTAGAGAAGAAGAAGAAGAGAAGAAGAGACTGGATTTATCCCCCGCCCTTCACTGCCCAAAGGGGTCTCAGAGCAGCTTACAAACTCCTTTCCCTTCCCCTCCCCACAACAGACACCCTGTGAGGTAGGTGGGGCTGAGAGAACTTCTGACAGGAACTGTCCTTGAGAGAACAGCTGAGCCAGAGCTTGTGACTGACCCAAGGTCACACCAGCAGGTGCAAGTGGAGGAGTGGGGAATCAAACCCGGTTCTACCAGATAAGAGCCCGCGCACTTAACCACTACACCAAACTGACTCTCTGTGAGGGAGCCGTGGTGTAGAGGTGTTTACTCCCTTCTGATGGGTATGCGTGAAAAAGGAACAGAGGACACCCTTTTGGCTCCAGGCACCCGTCTACGTAACTTTTCCATTAACCAGCTTATTTGGACTTAAAGCCTGCGATCAACAAGATGCCAGGAACAACCTCACGAGCTTTAGTTAGCAGCCTCGTTGGAACCACGTCCTAAAGCTACTGGCTATGCTGTGGGTCCCCAATGTGGAGCCCGTGGGCACCGGGGCGCCTACCAAGACCTTTCCTGGCACCCGTCAAGTGCTTTTAGAAAGTGGGCGTGGCTAGGTAGGGTTTTTTTTTTTGCATGGCAGAGCTTCTGATTGGCTGTGCAGATTAAAAAGCAAACAGAGCTTCTGCCTGAAAGGTCGAAGAGGTGATATTAGAATTATCTATCACCTCTCTCTCTGACGTTTTTGATTGGCTCCACCTCCTGGGGCGGCCATTTTGTGATTGAGTCAGAATGCCAAAGATGCCTGTAGGCCCAAAAAGGCTGGGAGCCCTTAGGCTACATGTTAAGGTTGTCAACTCAAGTCCCAGTCTCTGCTGAGTCCCAAAGAGACTTTAGAGCAGGGGTGTCAAACATGTGGCCCGGGGGCCAAATCAGGCCCCCCGAGGGCTTCTATCAGCCCCCACAGTGGAACTGGCTGCCTTCTGCTTCTTCTTCCAGTTCTGCTGCTGCTGCTGCGTCATCGTAGGTTTGCAGCTTACGGATACACACCTGAACAGCATACTCGAGATTGCAACAGCACGGACATTTCGATGCAATAATTCAGAGCAAGAGGTGTCAGTTATCAGACGCTGTGAAATAAGCAAAATATTGCAAGAGTGCTGATGTTTTAAGCACGTTTTTATTTTAAGTTTAAAAAAACCTTTGTGTTTGTGTCCTTTATAAAGTTTATATCTCCACTACCTGGCATTGTATTTTATGACACACGTGGCCCGGCCCAACAAGGTCTCATTGATGTCAGATCTGGCCCTCAGAACAAAGTTATTTGACACCCCTGCTTTAGAGGGATACAGCAACCTTAAGTGAACTCCTCCATTTCAAAAACACTTCCTTTCTCTAGTTTCCTATTTTCGGTTTCTGCCACTCCCTTTTTCTGCTGAACCATCCGCACAGCACTTTCTTCTGCTCCACAGAATGTAATTATTTCCCCCACTTAAAGAGTCACTTGAATTATCCACGGCGGCACAAGATGCATCTTTTGATTCATTTCTCCAAAAACACTGTACGCCTTCAAGCCTGGGACCAGTAGCTTCTCTGTGGCTAAGATATTTATTGAGATTTTATGATCCCTGATTGTTCCAGAAAAAACCGTCTCTTCTCATTCACTGTCAGTATCTGAAATTATCCTCCCCAAGGCTTTAATGCTTGCTCTGTGCTTTAGTTCACCACCCAGCTTAAAAAAACAGCACCAGACTGGAAACAGTTATCGAGGAGTCCATTCGAAGCTATTCCCCAGGCTTGAGAAGGGGGCCGTGACTTGGAATTTCCAGAGGAGCAGATCCTCTTAGATCATTCATTTGGAGCAGGGCAGTTAAAATTCAGGAGTCACCCAATACGTAACAATATTCCTTTGGAAGAAAAAAAAACAACACTGATGTCAAGATGACTTTTGCGAATATTTGCTGAGGAGGCGGGAAGCCAGAACAGCCAGAGAAAATGAGTAATTCGGTTCCGGGAGGGTGGGGGGGAGAAGCATGAGGTTTCGTTTTCAGACTTTTCATGGAAAAAAAGCCGAAGATGAATTCCGTGCCCTCTTTCCAGCACCAGGGGTGGCAGAGGTGTGGGAGTGAAAAAACAGTGCCAACAGTTCCTCAATTTAAAAATGAGCTCAGGCTGGCCCAAAACAAACGTTGGAATTTGTGGAGACTCTCTCTCACGCCGGAGACACCCTCACCCTTAACAACTTTGGGGTGGGTGGGAAGAAAAACCACTTCAAGACAAACGAAAACATTACCAGGGATAAATAAATTCTGGAACTTAAAAATACCACCGCTTTCTGCCCTAAGGAAATGGGAGACCACGAGTCCTGGTTTCATTTCGTTGATTCACACGGCAAAGAAGAAAGCACCTTTTATGTCGCACGCAAAAAGAGACAGCTCTTGACGCTTCGGTCACCTCGCGGATGGTCAGAGGCTCGGCTTTCTGGTCGGCGGGATGTGCCCCGTATAAAACGGCGGAAGCGGGAAACATTTTCCCCAGCCACGCCAAACGTTATTTAAGGACGCTTTGTTTAAAAATATTCCTCGGTTTGCTTGGTCAGACATTGCCCCACCCATATAAATCACATACCCTTGATCTATCTTTGGAAGGTTCCCCTCCTCCCCCTTCCCGCCCCCGTCTTCTGCAGGAAGATAATTCTGTGTGGTCGTCAGAAACACACATGGACACACAAGGCTGCCTTATACTGAAGCAGACTCTTGGTTCGTCAAGGTCGGTATTGTCTACTCTGACTGGCAGCCGCTCTCCGGGGTCTCAGGCGGAGGTCTCCCACATCACCTACAGCCACATCCTATAACTGGAGATGCCGGGGATTGAACCTGGGATCTTCTGCATGCCAAGCAGAGGCTCAACCACTGAGCCATGGCCCCCCTCCATGGTTCTCTGAGATCTCAAGAGGAGATCTTTCACATCCCCTTCTGCCTGGTGCACAATTCTTGCTGCTTCCCCAGTTTCGGAACAAACTCCTTCTGCCTCCTGGCATTGGCCACAGCCACTAAGTAAGAGTCCTTGGCGATCCAACATAAATATATCGGCAGCGTTTGTGCTCAGTGTTATTTATGCTCCGTGGATAGAAATCAAAACTGCCATGGAGATGTATGTAAGGAATTATTTTACTAATTTTTTTCAAATTATGCTATTACTCCGCTTTTGACATCTGTTTCAATTATGCCAGTGCCTTGCGGGGCATGCACGTAATTAGAACATGTTGAATAACGACTAACGTGCGGAAGAAGAAAAAAACTCTGTCAAACAGAGACTTTAAGTCGTAACCAAGGCAAACCTGCTTGCAAGCTCATGCCCTCCATTACAATCCATGTTGTAGAATATAAAATTATATATGAAAACCTAAAATTGACTCATAACAAAGGGCAGGAAGATATGGGGGAGGGGGGGAGTTACTACAGGTCATTTCTGCTGTAGTAACCTCCTTCAGCCTTCATTCCCATACTATTGCCAATGTGTCCGAAAGAGAATTAAACAAGATGAGAGGCGGCCGTGGGTCAGTGGTAGAGCACCTATTCGGCATGCAAAAGGTCCCAGGTTCGATCCTCATCATTTCCAGTTAAAGATCAGGCAGTAGGTGATGGGAAAGACCTCCGCCTGAGACTCTGGAGAGCGGCTGCCAGTCAGAGTGGGCAAGACCAATGCTCCCTCTATGCTGTGGAGTCTTGTGAGCAAAAACTCTACTTTCTGAGCTACTGGCAATAAAGTTGTGAGCGGGCAATTTGGCCACCACATAAATTAGTTTGCTCTGGAGCCCTCCTTCCTGAGCTAAGAAAAAAATGTGTGAGCTGGAGGCTAAAAAACTGTGAGCCAGCTCACGCTAACTCACACCTGCAGGAGGTCTTGTATCCTTAATTCTGAGCTTTGACCCTCGGAAGCTCATACCTTGAAAATCTTGTTAGTCGCTTTAAGGTGCTCCTGGACTCAGATCTGGGTCTTCCACTGTGAGCCAACACAACTCCCCTCTGTAAGAGGAGGAGGAGGAAGACGAGGAGGAGATTGGATTTATACCCCACCCTTCACTACCCAAGGGAGTCTCAGAGCAGCTTGCAAACTCCTTTCCCTTCCACTCCCTACAACAGGCACCCTGTGAGGTAGGCGAGGCTGAGAGAGCTCTGACAGAAACTGCTCTTTTTTCAAGAACAGCTCTGACAGAACTATGGCTTGCCCAAGGTCACCCAGCAGCTGCAAGTGGAGGAGTGAAGAAGAAGAAGAGATTGGATTTATACCACGCCCTTCACTTGGAGTCTCAGAGCGGTTTACAAACTCCTTTTCCCTTCCCCTCCCCACAACAGACACCCTGTGAGGTGGGTGGGGCTGAGAGAGCTCTAACACAAACTGTTCTTTCAGGAACAGCTGTGCCAGAGCTTGTAACTGACCCAAGGTCACATCAGCAGCTGCAAGTGGAGGAGTGGGGAATCAAACCCCGGTTCTCCCCAGATCAGAGTCCACACACTTAACCACTACACCAAACTGACTCCAGACTATCCATACAAGTTCTGGATGTGTGAACTCTGCTCCATAATGTGGCCGCTTCATGGCACAGAACTTCTGCAGAATTCAGGGTGTTCCCACATCGCTGGTTCCCAAAGAAATATGACCCGACGTGTTGTTATGACCTCCGTTCCCCTCGATCGCTCTCCTTCCTGTTGGCAACGGGGCACTTCGTTTAATCTCGCCTGCGCAGAAAACCACATCCCCTCCCCACCCCGATTCGAGAGACGAGGAGCGCATCTCCCCTGCCTGGTGCCCTTGCAGCATTGAAAAAAAGACTCCTCCCAATTAAGGCCCTCCCTGGTAGGCGTGTTCCAATGTTGTTTGTACAGAGCTGGATGTGGGTAGCTTTGCCGAGAAGCCGCTGAGAGGCACCTCAACGTCACGTTGCTTTGTTTCCACGCTTCCGTGCTCTTGGAAATGCCCTACCCAATCGTTTTCCCAGTGAATGACTGGCAAGGCCTAAGTGTTACAAAAAGACCGGGAAGGCAGCCAAACCAGTAGAAGGGAGTATAAAGGCTGCGTGGCCTTAAACGGCTCCAAAATAGAAACTTTATTAACAATATTATCGAATGTCTTAAAGACAATAGATTTAACAACCAATGTTACAGCATGAACATACAGCAAAAAAAAAAATCATAAATGAAACGCCGAAGGAACCATATAGTACAAATCGATGGGTCAACAACTATAGAGACATTGTGAACGTCTTTATAAGCAATGTGGCCTGGAGCCACGTCGCTTGTGAAGACGTTCACAAGAGGTCCAAGCTCACTTCCAGATACCAAAGGATTTCTGCTCCACGCAGCTGAACGTGCCGCCTTTGAAGAAGGTAGTTTCAGTTAAAGCTCCCTTTGTCTTGCTACGTGAGTGACATACTCTCGAGGAGGAGGGAACGCTCCGGCGAGGAAGGACGTGGGAGCTCTGTGGCCACGTGGGAGTAGCTCCGGCTATTCATTAATTTAATCACCCGTGCGTCGGCTGGGGTGGGAGAAGTCACCGGCAGCTTGACCGAGATGCCTGCCTCAGCCATTAAGCATTATTAAAGTTTGAGGTGATACTTCTGGCTCCTCTGGTCTGATTGGATTAAAAACCCGAAGGTGCTTGTTCTATTAACGGGAACCCGTGTGACATAATTCAGGAGGGGGTGGCGGCGGCTGACAACCTTATGGCCCCGTTTCATTTGTCTTTCTTCCTAAACCTGGGCTTCTTCTGCTCAGGAGGAATGGATTGCATTTGTTGTATTTGTTATGTGTTCTTGCCCTCCAGAGAAAGTCTGGGGGGGATGTCCATGAACACGGTGTCACGGGATGGGGTGCCAGTCAAAGGGAGTCCAGAACAGGCCAAGGTCAGGAGCCAAGAAGACAGTGCAAAGTCCAAAGCCAAGCCAGGGTCAGGAGCCAGAAACACAGAGCCAAGTAAAAAATCGTTAACCAAAAGCGTAGTCTCAAAGCCAAGTCGGGGTCAGGAGCCAGGAGCACCGAGACAAGTCCAAAGCCGGGGGGTCCGAAGGTCTAGGTGCAAGAGCCGAGCTGGAGTGGATGCGAGCAGCACAAAGCTGACTTGTTGCTTCCACGAAGAGTACTGCCCAGAGTGCGGAGTTAAATGCTGCTAGCAATTAGCCAGCAGCACGATCAGCCAGGCTCATGTTAGAACTCTGGGCTGGCCGAGCGTCTCCCCTGTAGCCTGGCCTCTCTTTGCCTGGCTGCTCAGTTTTGCCACAGTCGCTCCCTTAAACAAGTCACATGTGGGGTGAGTCAGGAGGACTTTCAGCTTGCAGTTCTTCCCCCTTATCTGGGCCGGGTGTGAAGACTGCTGTTACAGGCAACTGCCAGCTCTCCTCCTCTGCCGCTTCAGAGGGGCCAGCTGTGGTTTCTACAAGCTCTGACAGCTCATCCTCATCCATGCCCATGACACATGGGAAGCCAAGAGATACTGAATATCTTTTGTTTTTGTATTTTTGTATGTGTGTGTGCATGTGTCTGCACCTGGAAGTCCTGGCGACCTCTGCTGACTGACCCCTACTGGAGGCCTGGAGGATATTCAGAGAGGTGGCTGAATAAAGCCTGCCCCCGCCTCCCTCCTCTGGTATTCCAAGGAGGTCTCCCATCCAAGTACTTGCCAGAGTCGACCCTGCTTAGCTTCCGAGATCTGACGAGATCGGGCTTGCCTGGGCTATCCAGGTCAGGGTGAGATACTGAATATCTTGATAAGCCGTCAACTAGCAGGGAATATATACGTATTCGGGGAGAGGCGCACAAAAGAGATATATGGTTTCGATGCAAAGACTATTGTGATTTAAAAAACAACAACAACCAAACACCATAATTGTTGTACCATATCCACAAACCTGTTTTGGATAGTGTTTGTATCTTGCCCACCAGGAAAGGGTGGGGGGACCCCAAACTTTTTGGTATTTTGTCAGATTGCTGGTTGATGTACGCATACACACCACGAGAAAACGGACGGCCAAAATGAGATATAATTTACAACTGTACCTTTTCTTATGGACAGTTTCAAGAGGGAATTAGATAAACATATGGAGCAGAAGTCCATCAGTGGCTACTAGCCACAGGGTATAGATAGGAACTCTCAGTCTGGGGCAGGTGATGCACTCTGTTCTTGGTGCTGGGGGGGGGGGAGCAGCAGTGGGAGGGCTTCTAGTGTCCTGGCCCCACTGCTGGACCTCCTGAGGGCACCTGGTATGTTTTGGCCACTGTGTGACAGAGTGTTGGACTAGATGGGCCATTGGCCTGATTCAACATTGGCTTCTCTTATGTTCTTATGCTTGAGTATGGAAATCATGGAACAAGATCTGCACTCATAATAATGTCACCGTCTGGTGTCACAGAATAAAACGTGAATCAATCAACACCGGGTTTGGCTTTAGTATATCAACACTTGTTCTTGGTGCGCATGTCTGTGGATGTATTTGTGACTACTGAAGAAGACCCATAAGGCTGAAGTGCTATTGGGGTCTTGTTCCCTGTGATTTAGAGTTTTTAGGTCCTCCCCCCGGACCACCAGAGAGGGATGGAGGGGGCAGGGTTGCCAGATCCAGGTTGGGAAACTCCTGGATATTTGGGGATGAAATCAAGAACCAAAAGGGTGAGAAGAAAGTCTAATGAAGGGCCAATATTAAAAACCTAGTCCCTTCACACACACAATATAACTTCCCCACCCCTCGTAACCCCTCCCCCCCAGGGAGGCTGGGGAGCTGAATTTTTTTTCTCCCGCCGTCTTGTATATGCATATTGTTTTTATTTGCTGATGTCTGTCCGGTGGTTCTAATTTTGATTTTTTTGAGATTTTTTGTATATTATTTTGTTGTAAGCCGCCCTGAGCCCTACTTGTAGGGAAGGGCGGCCTAGCAAATCCAATTTAATAAAATAAAATAATACACTTTCGATCCACTTTCAGTGCACTTTGCAACTGGGTTTTACAGCGCGAAACGGCAAAATCCACTTGCCGGCAGTCGCTGAAGTGGACTGAAACTGCATGCGAAAAGTGACCAAACTGTTTCTGCCCAGCCTTCACGGTACCTAATAGAATAGTGCACTTTTGATCCAATTTCAATACACTTTGCAACTGGGTTTTACAGTGTGAAACGGCAAAATCCACTTGCAAACGGTGGCTGAAGTGGACTTGAAACTGCATTATCTAGCCCAGGGGTGTCGAACTCATTTCTTACGAGGGCCGGATCTGACATCAATGAGACATTGTTGGGCCGGGCCATGTGTGTCATAAAAGGTGATGCCAGGTAGCGGAGATAAATACAAACTTTATAAAGGACACAAACACAAAGGGTTTCTTTTTTGCTTAGAATAAAAACATGCTTACAACATTAGCACTCTTGCAATAATTATTTATTTATTATTTATTTTATTAAACTTATACCCTGCCCTTCCCATGAACAGGCTCAGGGGGCTTACATGTTGTTTATTTCACAGTGTCTGATAACGGACACCCCTTGCTCTGAACTACTGCATCAAAATGTCTGTGCTGTTGCCATCTCGAGTCTGCTGTTCAGATGTGTGTATCTGTAAGCTGCAAACCTAGGATGACGCAGCAGCAGCAGCAGCAGCAGAACTGGAAGAAGAAGCAGAAGGCAGCCAGTTCCACTGCTGGCCAGATAGAAGCCCTCTGGGGGCCTGATCCGGCCCCCGGGCCACATGTTTGACATCCCTGATTTAGCCTGTGCAGAAGTGCCGATATTGCTTCTGCTTGGCCTTCGCGATCCCTAATTTCCATCTTTCTCTCTGTCTCTGCAGGCGAGAAGCCTTTCGAATGCAACTGGGAAGAGTGCAACAAGAAGTTTGCCCGCTCCGACGAGCTGGCCCGGCACTACCGCACTCACACCGGGGAGAAGAAGTTCGGCTGCCCCCTCTGCGAAAAGCGCTTCATGCGCAGCGACCACCTGACGAAGCACGCCCGCCGGCATGCCAACTTCCACCCGAGCATGCTCAAGAGGAGGAGCGGGAGCGGCTCCCGGACGGGCTCCGTCAGTGACTACAGCCGCTCCGACGCCTCCAGCCCCACTATCAGTCCTGCGAGCTCCCCGTAGACCTGCCTGCACTGGAAACCAGCACTTTGGTCTTATGTTTATATATAAATATATGTATTTTGGAGTTTTTCATTTGCATTGCACACTGCTTTTTTAAAAAAACAAAATCAAAACAAAAACTCTTTTGCTTCGTTTTTTCAAGATATTGTGTGTAGTCCACCATTCTACGATGCCTTTGACCAAGGAGACCAGTGGAACTAAATTCATACCGTCTTCTCCGTCAGCAACTTGCGCTGGGTCAATATATATATATATATATATATATATTTTGGGGGTGGAGGATTTTGCCCTCCTCTGAAGCCTTAACAACATGTTCCTGTTGGTAGTTTCTAATTATTATTATTTTTTTAAAAAAAGACTTTTGCTCAGGTGTCAAATCAATTTTTGTCAAAAGAGATTGCACAACAAGAATGCCTGCATGGTTCCATGCGACCGAGTCGGGTTTTCCCTTCCTCCTCCTCTCATCTTTCTCAGGGATACGTATTTATGTAAGGCCTTAAGTACAATGAAGACTCACCTGCCTACAATCTCACTCGCTAAACCGATTTGCACTCAAAAACCGTCTTTTCT
This sequence comes from Gekko gecko, assembly GCA_029375565.1. Lineage (NCBI taxonomy): Eukaryota > Metazoa > Chordata > Lepidosauria > Squamata > Gekkonidae > Gekko > Gekko gecko. Next base: position 11,757,108 of record JAPDNY010000017.1, on the reverse strand, counting down.
TTTCTTTTTTAACCACACACACACCGAGGAGGAAAACTGTCCCGGACTTTTGTGCTCGTAACGATTTGGTTTCGAGGTTTGACACAAATATACCGGTGGGGAGAAAGGAACCGGACCTTCCCAAGGCGCGCCCCTCTGCCCTTTCATTCCGTGTTTTGGAATCACCGAATGCCATTTCACATCAAGATGATTCTTATCACACCAGCTTCCTGTTGCAAACGAGTCTGTCTACAAAGTTCGGGTTAAAACGAAAACACGTGGGGGGGGGGGTAGGATGGAAAGTTTTTCTTTGAGAAAAAGAATGAAATGCCTTAATAGTTTTGGGGTTTTTTTAATCGAGGAAAATATATTTACACTGAAGAATGGTTTATTTAAGACACACAACGGTCGGACCCTGCTTTCGAGGCATTACAACTTCCCGCTCTCCTGGAAGCTTGGCTGTGCCCGTCCCATTGAAACGGACGGGGGTTTCCCAGAAGAACTTCCCGGAGGATTGCTCCCCTGCCTCCCTGAGTCTCCACACTGCTTGTTTATCTTGTGGCAAACGAAAAAGAGAAAGGTGTGCAGAACTTCACCGAGTTGAACAGCTTTGACTTTAAAAAATCAACAAAACGGGGGGGGGGGACTGTTAGGTCTGAATTCGTCGGAACTTTATTGAGGCACTCCTCTGCCCAAAAGGTTGCTGAATTCGGGGTAAGCCGAAAACACCGTTCCCGAGCAGAAAGCATCTGTTCGTATTGCAACTAGAGTGATAAGCTGTAAAAACGAAACCCAAGTAGTTGTAAATCAGGAAATGGTTTCTTACTGGAAAAAAAGAAAGAGGTAGAGCAAAACCTGCATCTAGAAAGTGTTACAAAAAATGGTGTTTAGATGGACAGCACTTCATGTTTCTCCCACATCGTTACTGATGTGCGCGTGGTCTTTCTGGTCGTGAGAACTTCCGTCCCACCCCAGGGGGTTCTTAGATGTGGTCTCCATCTTCTGGGCTGTCAAAGCCTGGCCTCCTGTTCTGCCACAAGACTCGTCTAACGCCTCTAGGCCCGTGGGGGCGGGGTGCATCTAGGCCTGTGGAGGCGGGGTGCATAGGAGAACTGATCCCCATCTGCAGAGGGGCGGGCCGATGCTGGTCTCTTGATACGGTAAGACTACCTTCAAAAGGACCGGTGGCCACTCCCAAAACGAGCATCGATCCAACGCAGCGAGCCAGAACCGTGCACACAGGCTGCCTTCTGCGTGCCTTGCCGATCCAGATGTTACTTGGCATCCACATCTGGGCTCACCGAATTAGAAGGGTGTGTCTTTTGATGCCTGGGGGGAGGGAATGTGGCACCTGCAACCTAGGCCACCCAGTTATGCCTGAACGAGTTGCCCGTGGCTCTTGCTGGAGCAGGAATGAGATGTATAAGTTCTAGGGTTGCCACCCTCCAGGTGGGGCCTGGAGATCTCCCACAACCACAGCTGATCTCCAGACCCCAGGGATCAGTTTCCCTTGGAGAAAACAGTTGATTCAGAGGGCAGACTCTGGGGCATTATACCCTGCTGACGCCCACCCCTTCCATAAACACTGCCCCCCTGGCTTCATGCTCAAATTTCCAGCACCTTCCCTAGCAGAGAGTTGGCAACTCTAGTAACTTCAGAGATGCCTTACCTAGGAAATGGGCTGCCCCAATTCTGGTGACGGGGAATGTTGAGAGGGTTTGCAGACCTCGTTGTTGTTGGATGGCCAGGTTCAGATGCTGCATATTAATTATTCAGGTGCTTTCCTTTGGGGTCACGTTCCATTTTTTTCAAAAGAAAAAAAAAAAGAATTACTGTAAGTGATAAATGCAGTCAACTGTAGCACAGTAAAACGGACTCTGTAGCTCCCCCCCACACACACACTGCTGTTTACTCGTCTCTACATTCCAAAAATGTCTTCACCAAGCTTTTTTCTTGCTTTGCAGTGATTCCGTTTCGCCAGCTTGTTTCTTTCTTTCTTTTTTTTTTAAAGAAATGTACTGTATATTAACTGTCAGAGACAAAAAAAAATAATAATAATATGTTTGTTGATATACCATTAGCTTTTAGGTACATGCAAATATTGTTCCAAGTACCGGACCACTCTCTCTGTACTGTATTGCCTTCTACCACCGCAGACAAAGGTCAAAACGTTAGGTATTTCAGTATTTTATGGGCATCGGTTTCAAAGTCCACCTTTAGAGGAAGACTTCCCACTTTGCGCAACTGTGAAAGGAGCTAAGCAAAACCTGTCGGTGTGGATTGATGACTGGATGCAGAAAGGAAGGACTGGGTTACTAATCTTACAGGAGGACAAAGTTCCCTGGGCTTTGTGCATTTAGCAGCCAGATCTCTGTAAGCACAAAGTACAGTGGCCAGCTCCGGGTTGGGAAATACCTGGAGGTTTGGGGGTGGAGCCTAGGGAGGGTGAGGTTTGGAGAGGGGAGGGACTTCAGTGGGGTATTATGGCATAGGGTCCACCTTCCGAAGTGGCCGTTTTCTCCAGGGGAACTGATCTCTGTCTCTTGGAGATCAGCTGTAATTCCAGGGCTATTTTGGGGCAGGAACCGCACAGGAACGGAGTTCCGGCTGGCTCCTGAGTTGGCCAAGCCCAGCAGGAAGTCATTAGCATAATAGGCCACACCCAACAGCAGAAACTGATTAGGATTGGCTCCATTAGGGGTGCAAAGGAATTCTTGCTACCCAAAAATCCCTGGGTTTTGACAACAAACAAGGTAAACAGAATAAGAAGCAAAAGGTGGGTGTGGCTGGACGGTAACGTGAGGTGTGTGGCCTAATATGATAATGAACTGTGCTGTCAGGGGTGTGGCCTATTATGCTAATGACTTCCTGCTGGGCTTTTTCTACCAAAAAAGCCCTGTGTAATTCCAAGAGATCTCTGGACTCCACTTGGAGTTTGGCAACCCCTTCTGTAACCTTGGAGACAAGTGAAGCATCCTGTTCCCAGAACTAAGGCCAACAAGATCCATAGTCATGTTGATCCAGAATAAATTTTGGAGGCTACGTGGATAGCAAGATCCACATCCAAAACAAAACAGTAGCTCTGCCTGGACAGGCGGACAGCAATTGTAGGCAGATAAACTCACTACCACTAGGAAAAGAGCAGTTGCCGGCTATAGGAAGTCTCCTTAGGAATACAGCAGACGCTGTCGGAGTTGGGTTTCGATCCGATAGGAACTAGTACCAAACAATAAGGGGGATGAAAAGAAACTAAAGTCTCATCAAGACTTGGCTATCAAATCATTTAAAAAGCATGGTTTCGCCAAGGAAACTGTATTTATCTTCTTAAACCTCTCACTTGTTGTTGTTGGTGGAAAATGCCCGTCAAGTTGCAGTTGATTTATGGCGACTCTGTAGGGTTTTCAAGGCAAAGAGTCAATCAGAGGCGGCCTGCCATTGCCTGCCTCTGTGTAGCGACCCTGGGCTCCCTTGGAGGTTTCCCATCCAAGGACTAACCAGGACTTAGCCCGGGTCTCTCCAGGTCATGGCCACAACTATTTACTGTCCCCTTAATCTCAGCATGACAGAGAAGAGTTAATATGGTCCGAACTATGGCCTTTAGTTACATTACCAAAAAGGGAATGCATTATGTATGTATTTACTTGAGACATTGCAGATATAGGATCTGGGGAAGCGTGTGCAAAGTTTCTAATGTCCCTTTGAGATTCAAACAAAACCATTTCCGTTCCTTTAAATAATAACCAGAACCATACAACAAAACACTCAGGGTCTGATCATTGCAGCTGCCTCTCTGCTGCGAGAGGCAGCCAGAAAACTTATTTCAGTCTTCGTAGAAACTGTTGGACCAACTGTTATTAGCATACACTGCATCCGGTCTGATGTAAATTCTGTTTGGGATTTTTAAAGGGAAAAGGGCTCGTGCCAGTGAGACAGGAGAGCTGGTATAGAGGCACTTTCCCCACCTTTGTGTGTGTGCAAGTGTGTGTGTGTGTGTGTTTCATTCAGTTTTTAATCCGAAACTATTTAATCCTCAATAAAAATCAAAATCTCCTGTGCAGAAAAACTTATACAGCATTAATCTTGGGGTTGGGGTGTGTGTGTTTCAGTTTCCTGCTTCTTTGGATCCATCTGGTCCATCTAGCACACATCTGGAAGTTTGTGTGCATTGGGCCCACAGGCCGCCTTCCTTCCATGCGTGCTATGCCAAGGGTGGGCCGTGCGCGCAGCTGCACCACTAACCCCCTGCACCGAATCCATTGCTTCTTGGGGACAGAAGAGAGTCACATGGTCCTACCTCGATTCTCCTCTCATTAATGAAATCCCTTTCTTTCAACAACAGCACCCTTAAAATGGCGACCACAAGCACTGCCTTACGGTGCTCTCCAGGGTTATCACGTGCCATAGGGAAGGGGTCCCAGACATGGTGCCTGTTGGTACCACACCACCCGCCCACACCTGTCCTTGTGCCCCGCAGGTGTTTTTAGAAAGTGGGTGGGGCTTTTGCTCAGCAAGGCTTCTGGTTGGCCACTGGAGATTTCATTGGCCGTGCACATTTTTAAAGAGCCCCCCCACCCACAGCATAAGGCTCTTCACCGCCTGACTGAAGGTAAGCTGTGGCCGCCATTTTGTGGCTGGCTCCGCCTCCTGGGGCAGCCATATTGTGGCCGCCATTTTGTGGCTGGGTCCGCCTCCTGGGGCAGCCATATTGTGGCAGCTATTGGAGTTAAAGGTGCCCACAGGTTCAAAATGGTTGGGGATCCCCGAGATAGGGGCAAGGGCGGGATATTAATCTAAATTATAAACTAATAAATAGTTCTTGCAGGGACTGCAAACAGAGCAGATTCAGACAAATATTAAATTTAGGGTGCTCAAAACAAACGTGGAGGTGACTGTCCGGTGCATTCTCACGAAAAATCTTTGCATTCTCTCCCCCAAAGAAATGACCCCCTGCATCCTGACGAGCGACCTGCCACACTGTTCGTCTGAATCCGACCAGTATTTGAGACTAGTACCAGGCTAAAAACCGCCTTGTCTCACCAGCGCTCTGGAACAGATGTGAGTTAGAAGTGGTCGATAGAACCCGCAGATTAAAAATGTTCCTGGATTGAGTTGCTTCTGTCTACAGGCAGGGGATTGCTCGACAGAATGCTCTCCCAAATAAAGCAAAGGAAATTAGATATCGGGGGCAGACGCACGGTCCTTAGCATTTTGTGCACAGGAAGAGTTTCACAGGAGAGTGTTCCAACACCGAATCCCCATCCTGGCAGCATGAAGGGGCTCAGTCTGAGATGAAAACTGCTATCCAATAGACTGCTCATGTAGAGCCGTTCCCATAGGAGCATCAGAAGAGCCCTGCTGGATCAGACCAGTGAGGGTCCATCCAGTCCAGCATCCCGTCTCACAGGGTGGCCAACCAGTTCCTCTGGAGGGCCCTCAACAGGGCACGGAGGCCGAGGCCTTCCCCCTTTCTTCCGCAAGCTGTGTCCCAAGCCAGGGGCATCTCGCTGTAGATTTATAACACATAACAGTTGTTTGATGGGCTTTATCACGCACATTACTGTAACAGACGACCTGGGCTGCAGGACCCTCAAAATGATGCAAGCCCCTAGCCATTGGGGTTGCGAAAGCTCGTTGCCTTAAAACAAACTGGAGAGCTTTGTCATGAAACGCTGGATCAGGTTGGAAAGCGTAGCCATGCGGGGGCCTGATTTTGCTTTGGGAGCTCATCCAAGGAACAGTGGTGGAAGGTCTAGAAGTTAAGCCGTCTCAATGCAACATCCCGCAAAAAACATGCATATAGCCAAGGGTGTGGGAAATGAACGCTGTATATAACTACGAAGCTTGCCTTCTCAATAATCATTTTGTTACTCTTCCTTCCGGATGGCCAATTCAGCCAGGCACCATATGCACACTGATGTCCCAATGCGCTATTACTCCCACGTAAAACTTGAACAATGCAATAAATGAATAAAACCCACTGGGATTTTCTGCACGGGTTACCACTGAGGGGCGAGTTCATACTGTCTATAGAAACAAGCGAGAAAGCTTTTTTTCAAGACGGTACCCGTTAGAATTGCCAACTCTGAGTTGGGAAATAACTGGAGATTCTGGGGGCGGAGCCTGGGCAGGGCAGGGCGGGGTTTGGGGAGGGGAGGGACCTCAGCAGGGTCCACCCTCCAGCTGAACCCCCCCCCCCTCAATTGTCTGGGGATCAGTTGTCATCCCTGGAGATCTCCAACCCCTGCCTGGGGATTGGCAACCCCAGAAGCGGTACTTATCTGCCTCCTCAGACCAAGGAAAGGGGTGTGCTTGCTGGGGCGATACACAGCCAGGGTTTAATCTTTGAACATGTTGTCGAAGGCTTTCACGGCTGAAGTTCATTCGTTGCTGTAGATTTTCCCGGTTGTCTGGCCACGGTCTTGACATTGTAGGACCTGACGTTTCGCCAGCAGCTGTAACTGGCATCCTCAGAGGTATAGCACAGAAAGACGGAGTACTCTCTGTGTCAAGGTGAGAAGAACAATGGTAGGCAGGTAATTTACGTCTCCTCAGGAAGGTGGGGTAGGGCTGAATCATCATCTCGTAGGAGTTCCCCAGGTTATGACATGCTAATGGAGGAGCGTTCCTGAGGAGGTTCTTTTGCGTATGGATTGGCAAAAACACAAAATGCTCTGCATCTTACAATAAGCACTACAGATAAGATTAGGATTTCAACAGCCAATCCACATGCAAAAGAACCTCCTCAGGAATCTCCTCCATTAGCATGTTAACAGCCTGGGGAACTCCTACAAGATAATGACTCAGCCCTACCCCACCTTCCTGAGTAGATATAAATTACCTGCCCACCATTTTTCTTCTCACCTTGACACAGAGAGTACTCCATCTTTCTGTGTTGTACCTCTGAGGATGCCAGTCACAGCTCCTAGCGAAAGGTCAGGTACTACAATGCCAAGACAACGGCCACACAACCCGTAAAATCTACAACAACTAAAAGTTTGATCTTTTGTGTGCCTTCTCATTGTTCCTTGCTGGTACCGCCACCTTCCCCACCTCTTTCCTTTGCTGTTCTCCCCACACACACCATTTAAATCCAGCCTCTAAACTCATTAGGTTAAGGACTGGTCCTATTTATTTTAAAATGTCGCTTCTGCAAAGCATTGGGTATGCTGATGTCATCAAACAAACAACATAACCGCCTGGGATGACGGCAACACGGTCAGTCAAAGGGATGGCACGGAAGCATTCTTGGGTGGCAAAGGCCAACGTATAAAGCCAGTTTGGTGTAGTGGTTAAGTGCACGGGCTCTAATCTGGGAGAAGTGGGTTTGATTCCGCCCCACCTCCACTTGCACCTGCTGGATGACCTTGTGCAAGCCATAGTTCTCTCAGAGCTGTTCTCTCGTGAGCAGTCCTCGAAAGAGCTCTCTCGGCCCTGCCTCCCTCACAGGGTGTCTGTTGTGGGGGAGGGGAAGGGAAAGGAGTTTGTGAGCCGCACTGAGACTCCAGGTGAATGGCGGGTATATAAATCCAATCTCTTCTTCGTCTTCTACACTTGCCCTGCCACCAAACCAACCACTGTTGAAGCTAAAACTGTAGAGATAGAGCTATATATTATTCTCTGCGTGTGAATACACAACTGGATGTATGCAATTGTTCCAAAAGCTCCCGTATGTCCCGTCTGAGTACGGGACGCGAGAAGGATTCTTTCCTGTCAGTTCCTTCTCCTCCTCGGTTCTCACAACGGCACTTTGGTGCATTCATGGGTCACTTCTGTGGATTCTTTCATTTGTCATGAATCACTACATTGAAGTATTGCAGTTGTACAGGGATATCTTGATCTCGCCTTACTTTGCTGTAATCTGTGTTGTTGTTGTTGTTGTTTTAATGTATTTTGTACTTGCATAGATTTTTCTATACGGTGAACACGTTCCTATGCAACAAACAGGAAAAAAAAAAAACGAAACGGGGAAAGGAAAAAAACAAACAAACCCAGACGACTAACAAAATGTCAAATGTCAGCTTGTATGCATGGTTAGTGATGTTTGCATTTCTCAATAAAACTTACGATCGAGAAAGAGGCCTTTGTTGATGTGGGGTGATACGATGTGTGTGGACTGGCTATCAAGTAAGGAATGTAGAACAAACTCAGAGCTCAGTGGTACCTCTAAGACAAACAAAGGTTTATTCAAGGTATGAGCTTTCGGGGGCACGCACACTTAAAAAAAAAAAAAAAGTGAGCATGGACACGAAAGCTCGTGCCGTGAGTAAACCTTTGTCGGTCTTAAAGGTGCCACTGGACTCAAACTTCGCTCTGCTGCTTCAGACCAACATGGTGGACCACCTGGAAATAAGGCATGTGGGACAGATAACATTCTCTCTTTATCATTTAATAGTATTCCCCTGGTGGCTTGGTGAAACATATTTATGATGGGACAGAAAGCTACAGATCTCTAGAGGATACTCCTGTTGACTGACACAATACGGGGAGAGGCCATGGCTCGGTGGTAGGACATCTGCTTGGTTAACAGATGGTCCCAGGTTCAATCCCCAGCATCTCCAGTTAACAAGGACCAGGCAGTAGGTGATATGAGAGACCTCCCCCTGAGACCCTGGAGGGTCGCTGCCACTCTGGGTAGGCAGTACTGACCTGAATGGACCAAGGGTCTTCTGCTTAGCATGCAGAATGTCCCAGGTTCAGTCCCTGGCATCTCCAGTTACAAAGGCCCAGGCACTGAGTGGTGGAAAAGACCTTCCACCTGAGACCCTGGTGATGGGTAACACCTCCACCTGAGACTCTGAGTGGACCATACTGACCCTGATGTAGCAATGGTCTTCTGCTTGGCATGCAGAAAGTCCACGGTTCAATCCCTGGCATCTCCAGTTGAAAGGACCAGGTAGGAGGTGATGTGAAAGACCTTTGCCTGAGACCCTGGAGAGATGCTGCCAGTCTGAGTAGACAATACTGACTTTGATGGAACAAGGGTCTAATTCAGTATAATGCAACTTAGCCCAAGGAGGGGGCCGTGGCTCAGTGGAAGAGCCTCTGCTTGGCATGCAGAAGGTCCCAGGTTCAATCCCTGGCATCTCCAGTTATAAAGGACCAGAGAAAGACCTCAGCCTGAGACCCTGGAGAGCCACTGCCAGCCTGAGTAGACAATCCTGACCTTGATGGACAGTCACCTGAGTCAGTATAAGGCAGCTTCATAGAGAGGTGCCATAGGTCAGCGGTAGAGCCTCTGCTTGGCAAGCAGAAGGCCCCAGGTTCAATCCCTGGCATCTCCAGTTAAACAGTGTCAGGCAGTAGGTGACATGAAAGACTTTTCTCTGCCTGAGACCCTGGAGAGCGGCTGCCAGTCTGAGTAAACAATATTGACCTTGAAGGACCTTGAAGCTCTGATTCAGTATAAGGCAACTTCATGGGTTCAAATACTGTAAAGAGGCATCCTTTAATCTGGAAGGCCAATCTGCACAACTCCCATTAAGACCGACAGAAGCCACGCAGGAACATTTCCGTACTTCCTTTCCATGAGGCTTGAACGTTCAGACTACCAACAAGGGGACCTATGAACAAAGGCTAAAGTGCTTGGGGCTCTTTAGCTTGGAGAAATGACGGCTGAGGGGTGACATGATCGAGGTTTATAAGATTATGAATGGGATAGAGCAGGTCGAGAAAGAGGTACTTTTCTCCCTTTCTCACAAGACAAGAACTTATGGGCACTCCATGAAATTGCTGAGCAATTGGGTTAGAATGGATAAAAGGAAGTCCTTCTTCACCCAAAGAGTGATTAACACATGGAATTCACTGCCGCAGGAGGTGGTGGCAGCTGCAAGCATGGACAGCTTCAAGAGGGAATTAGATAAACATATGGAGCATAGGTCCATCAATGGCTATTAGACACAAGGTATAGATAGGAGCTCTCGGTCTGGGGCAAATGATGCTCTGTATTCTTGGTGCTTGGGGGGGCAACAGTGGGAGGGCTTGTAGTGTCCTGGCCCCACTGCTGGACCTCCTGATGGCACCTGGTATTTTTGGCCATTGTGTAACACAGAGTGTTGGGCTGGATGGGCCATCAGCCTGATCCAACATTGGCTTCTCTTATGTTCTTATGTTCCCCGGCATTTCCAGTAGACAGGTGGAAGATGATGAGAAAGACCTCAGCCTGAGACCTTGGAGAGCGGCTGCCAGCCTGGGTAGACAATCCTGACCTTGAAGGACCCTGAAGGTCTGATTCCGTATAAGGCAACTTCATGGGTTCAAATACTGTGAAGAGGCATCATTTAATCTGGAAAGCCAATCTGCACAACTCCCAGCGAGACCGACGGAAGCCATGCAGGAACATTTCTGTACTTCCTTTCCGTGAGGCTTGAACGTTCAGACTACCAACAAGGGGGCCTTGTACACAAGGGAACCCACTCCCAGGATAAGAGCCACACAAATCCTTCCTTCTATGACTTCTCTTTCCTGGGAAACCTTCATCCACGGGTTTCCTCCACCGGCACAACCCAGATGTGACAGAGATAGCTGCCTCCACACCCAGACGCCCACACATCTGAAGGCACACGCTGTCGGCAGGGAGATTAATGGGAGTTTTTTCTGCCGTGCCCTTGACTCAACACGTTATCATTAACTGCTTGGCCTGCATCCATCTGCGGTGGAGATAATGAATGTGGGACCGACAGCAGGGTGTTCCGTGAGGTTAGGCGCACCTCTGGTTTTCAAGGAAACAGCCCCGGAGTATGTCCACCTGCCCGGCCCTGGAGACCAATTAAAAGCAACAACAGAACACAACAGGACAGGAAAAGCAGGGAGGGCACACAGGAGTGCGGACTGGAACACAATGGAGGGAGGGGGAGAGGAAAAACGCGGTGCCAGCTCTGACAGCCTTGGCATCGCTCCCCAGCCGATCAGAGGAAGGAACCCGCCAAGTGGATTTCGCCTTTGATCGGAAAACAAAGTTGCACTTCCCTGTCACCACGGTTCATCGAGTATCTTCTGTGCAGGCACACGTAGTGGAGGGCAAAGCTCCCTCTAAGACGCAGTCTTGTGAGCAAAAATTCTGCCTTGTGAGCTACTGGCCTTAAAGCTGTGAGCTGAGCGATTTGGCTCCTGCATAAATTGGTTTGCTCTGGAGCCCTCCTTCCTGAGCTGAGACAGAAATGTGTGAGCCGGAGGCTAAAAAACTCTGAGCTAGCTCACACCAACTCAGCTTAGAGGGAACACTGTTGTGCTACCGGCCTTAAAGTTGTGAGCTGAGCGACTTGGCCACTGCATGAATTAGTTTTCTCTGGAGCCCTCCTCCCTGAGCTGAGACAAAAATGCATGAGCCGGAGGCTAAAAAACTGTTCCCCGGTCCCACATGGAGGCTGGCATCCCTAGTGGTCTCCATCCAAGTACCAACCAGGGACAACCCTGCTTAGCCTCCAAGATCTGATGAGACTGGGCTACCCTGGGCCATCCAGGCCAGGGCAAAAGACATACAGCAGTGGCTTGTCATTGACTGGCTGTGCACACCAATGCTGGTATTAGTTGTTGTAGATTTTTCGGGCTGTATGGCCATGGTCTTGGCATTGTAGTACCCGACCTTTTGCTAGCAGCTGTGACTGGCATCCTCAGAGGTATAACACAGAAAGATGGCATACTCTCTGTGTCAAGGCGAGGAGAAAAATGGTAGGCAGGTAATTTATATCTACTCAGGAAGGTGGGGTAGGGCTGAGTCATCATCTTGTAGGAGTTCCCCAGGCTGTGATATGTGAATGGAGGAGCGTTCCTGAGGAGGTTCTTTTGCATATGGATTGGCTGTTAAAAAGCCAGTTTTGTGTAGTGGTTAAGTCTGCAGACTCTAATCTAGGAGATCTGAGTTTGATTCCCCACTCCTCCACACACAGCTGCTGGATGACCTTGGGCAAGCCATAGTTCTGTCGGAGCTGTTTTTGAAAGAGCAGTTTCTGTCAGAGCTCTCTCAGCCCCACCTACCTTACAGGGTGTCTGTTTTGGGGAGGGGAAGGGGAAGGAGCTTGTAAGCTACTCTGAGACTCCAAGTGAAGGGTGGGGTATAAATCCAATCTCTCTCTCTCTCTCCTAATCTTCTCTGCAGTGCTATTGTAAGATGTAGCGCATTTTGTGTTTTTCAGGACAGGAAACCCATGCCCCATTTATTTTTAAACTCTCTTCTTTCCTGTTGAAATTGTGTTTATGTTTATGAATTTAAATCGGCTTCCCTGTGTAATCTGACATGGTAATTGGAAGTGTTGTCCAGCCTTTCAGTGTCTCGGAACAAAATACTGTGTCCTGTTTGAGTTAGGCTATGTTCAGCCACTGCTGATTTTTCTGGCTGGCTGGCGAAACGCCAGGTCCTACAATGCCAAGACCACGGCCATACAGCCCGGAAAACCTACAGCAACTAATTAACCCCAGCCGTGAAAGCCTTCAAGACAACATATTCAATGCTGGCCTTCCTTGGTGTTCTCCCATCCGAGTACCAACCAGGGCTAACCCTGCTTATCTTCCAAGATCTGAAGAGATCGAGCTAGCCTGGGCTCTCCAGGTCAGGACAGAACTTCCTAGGATGAGGGAATAGCTTAATTCTGTTGTGTAGATACCACCCCTCCCCAAAGACAATCTGTTACGTACTGGTATACATAAATGGCTGAGCTTTAAATCTACCTCCTATTTAAGTATGGTATCGTAACTCATGCAAGCTGATTGGATACTCTGCGCAGCAGTCCAATCAGGATACAAGAAAGGTTCTGGAGGGAGATGGTTTGATTGCCTATGTTCATACTTTGATTGGTTATTATCTCAACTAAGGGCGTGGCCTACCAAGCCCGGACAGTTTAAAAAGGGAGCCCGTTGCCCTCCTGTGTTGTGTTCGTTCCTATCTTGTAAATAAAGCTGAATCATTGATTATGAGCTGCTGCTTTAAGTCTCATACTTAACACAATCCTCTCCCCATATCTTCTACGGTAATTAGCTGCCACACACCGACTTGCTTAGCTCGACGGGTCACTTTGGGAGTGGCCGGGCCAATAGAATACATCAAACAGGCCAACGGTAACCATTGTTCCTCCCCATCTCTTGAGGAAAGAGTATGCCTCAGCTCACACAGAGCACAGTAGCTTGTGCAACTCTGTACTTATGATGGATGTTCTATCATGCGTGATTTCACAGCCAACCGAAAGGGAGCCATTGAGAGAGAGACAGAGACAGAGAGAGAGACAGAAACAGAGACAGAGACAGAGAGCGACAGAGACAGAGACTGACTGGATTTATACCCTGCCCTTCACTACCCAAAAGAGTCTCAGAGCGGCTTACAATCTCCTTTCCCCTCCCCACAACAGACTCCCTGTGAGGTAGGTGGGGCTGAGAGAGCTCTCTGGAGAACAGCTCTGAGAGAACTTATGACTGACCCAAGGTCACACCAGCAGCCGCAGGTGGAGGAGTGGGGAATCAAACCCGGTTCTCCCAGATTAGAGTCCGCGCTCCTAACCACCACACCAAACTGGCTGGGCACTCGGCGGCAAAGACGGGGCCGGCAAAGTATTTCTAACAAATGCTAGACCAAAACCTTTCCTTCAGAACCTCTAGCCTGTTCTTTCCGTTGCTGAACCATTCTTAAAGGGAGGACGAGTCTCCTAATTCCTGGTTTTTGGCTCAGGGTGTGGGCACAGACCCATTAAGGATGATTTCCGACAAAGCCAGAAAACTGTTCGGGGCCGCTGTTGCTTTACACCAGGGATTCCCAGTGTGGTGCCTGCCAACACCTTTCTTGGCACCCGAGACGTGTTTTTAGAAAACAGGCGAGGCCGGGCGGGGATTTGGCCCAGCAAGGCTTCTGATTGGTCACTGGAAATTTGATTGAGTATGCAGATTTTTTAAAAAATGTCATTTTGGCAGCAGGTGCCACCACAGGACGAGGATCTTCACTGTGTGACTGGAGGGAAGTTGTGGCAGCCATTTTGTGGCTGGCTCCGCCTTCTGCAGCAGCCATTTTGTGGCTGCGCCCACCACACTGTGTCAGAGTTCCAAAGACTGCCCTCAGGCGCAGAAAGGCTGGGGAATCCCGCTTTACGTCCTCAATGTTTCTGTGATCTATACATCGAGGCTGTATTCACACATTAGGACAAGCCTGCTTTTCCCATGAAGGCAGGGATGTGGTAGTTCGAGATTGAAAGCTCGTCAATTAGGGAAGGCACAGAAGTATAGTAAAATCGCTGTCCACCTGAGCACAGACAACCAGCTTATTGTGTAGCTGCATACACACTGGGGTATGTTACCACTTGGTGAAGAAGAAGAAGAGGAAGAGGAAGAAGAAGAAAAGATTGGATTTATACCCCATCCTTCACTACCCAAAGGTATCTCAGAGCAGTTTACAAACTTCCTCCCCTTCCCCTCCCTACAACAGACACCCTGTGAGGGAGGCGGGGCTGAAAGAGCTCTGACAGAAACTGCTCTTTTTCAAGAACAGCTCTGACAGAACTATGGCTTGCCCAAGGTCATCCAGCAGCTGCAAGTGGAGGAGTAGGGAATCAAACCCGGTTCTCCCAGATTAGAGTCCACACAGTTAACCACTACACCAAACTGGCTCTCAGGGTTACCAGCCCAGGGTGGGGAAATACCTGGCGATTTAGGGGCGGAGCCTGGGGAGGGCGGGATTTGGGGAGTGGAGGGACATCAGCGGGGTCCACCCTCCAAAGCAGCCATTTTCTCCAGGGGAACCGATCTCTGCCCCCTTGAAAAAGCACAGAAGAAATTGGACTCCCGGCCTGGGAGAAAGCTTGAAAGAACAACCAGATATGCAAATAGTGGCTGGGAAATCCCACGCCCGCGGCTCCGTCCCAGCATCGTGACCTCTGGTTGCCACCAAACATCAACAGAGGTGATGGAGAATCATTAACAGACTTATTAATCCACGGGGGAGGAGAGGTCCAATGGGAGAGTGGTCATTCCTTGGGGTCGGAGGGCAGGAACAAGCCCGTGGGGAACTGGAGTGGGGCCTGCCGAAAAGGGAACCGGCAAAGAGGAGCAGAACAACACCCCACACAAAACACACTTGTGGGGCATTCAGAAAGGAGAAAGAACCCGGAAGCCTATAAAGGCGGCCATGCGAGAGGCGACTTGGCATAATAATCAATATAAAGTTAATTGCTCTGCATAACGAGAGAGAGAGAGAGAGAGAGAGAGAGAGGGAGGGAGAGAGAGAGGAGCACTTACAAAGCATCATAGGCCGCCTCATCGGAACATTAACTACACTGCCAACTTGCCCAACCTGATCCGGGCAGAGGAGGCTTTCCTACGGCTTCGGTTTGCCCTCGTTGGCAGCAGCGCGACGCTCCTCAGGGCGGCCGTGGGCGGAGCGGCGGGCGGGTATCAGGAATGTGCCGAGGAACAAAAGAAATCCGAGCAAACACTCAATTACGCCGACACACCTTCTCCCTTTTGTGCCTACGTTAACCGCTTTGAATCAGCTTGGGACATCTGCTCGGCCTTTTTTTTCTATTTTTCCCTGCTGCCAAGCCGCAGCTGGCACATGGCGACGCCGTAGGGTTCTCAAGGCGAGAGATCTTCGGAGCTGGTTTGCCGTTGCCTGCCTCTGTGTAGCGACCCTGGACTCCCTTGGGTCTGCCCTCCAAATAAGAACCAGGGCTGACCCTGCTCAGTTTCCAAGATCAGACGACTTAGGGCAGCCTTGTAGGGTTTGCAAGGCAAGAGACGCTCAGAGGTGGGTTGCCACTGCCTGCTTGGATGTTGCAACCCTGGGCTTCCTTGGTGGTCTCCCACCCTAATACAAGTCAGGGCCGAACCTGCTTAGCTTCCGAGATCTGATGAGACCAGGCAAATTCACTGCCACAGGAGGTGGTGGTGGCTACAAGCATGGAAGGCTTCAAGAGGGAATTAGATAAACATCTGGAGCAGAGGTCCATCCGTGGCTATTAGCCACAAGGTATAGATAGGGACTCTGAGTCAAGGGATGCTCTGCATTCTTGGTGCTTGGTGGGGGGCAACAGTGGGAGGGCTTCTAGTGCCCTGGCCCCACTGCTGGACCTCCTGATGGCCCCTGGTATCTTTGGCCACTGTGTGACACAGAGTGTTGGACTGGATGGGCCACTGGCCTGATCCAACATTGGCTTCTCTTACGTTCTTATGTCTGGGGCAAGTGATGTTCTGTATTCTTGGCGCTTGTCGGGGGGGCAACAGTGGGAGGGCTTCTAGTGTCCTGGCCCCACTGCTGGACCTCCTGATGGCCCCTGGTATCTTTGGCCACTGTGTGACACAGAGTGTTGGACTGGATGGGCCACTGGCCTGATCCAACATTGGTTTCTCTTAGGTTCTTATGTACAGGCTGCTTTTTAGCAATAGGTTCTGCCCAACATACGTACAGCCACTAAAACTTATCTGTGACAGGACTAATAATGACTATTATTATTATTTCTATTTATTAATCAACCTATCTCAGCTTACACAAAACCTCAAAAATTCAATATATAACTTAATAAAAATTTAAATTCAGAATAAAAGATCCGAGATGGTGTCCTACAATATTTTTTATCCCAATTGTGGACTACTGGCCAATTTTCGGGGAAGGGGGAAAAGGAACTCAGAACAAAAGGGAGGGGGTGTAATATCTGCCAGAAATCTGAATGTGCTATAGTTGGTGGATCAGAAAAAATAACCTCGTTTCCCCTCTACATTAAGGAGGTCTCAGAACGGCTTACAGTCGCCGTCCCTCTCCGAAGAAGAAGAAGAAGAAGAAGAAGAAGAAGAAGAAGAAGAAGAAGAAGAAGAAGAAGAAGAAGAGGAGGAGGAGGAGGAGGAGGAGGAGGAGGAGGAGGAGGAGGAGGAGATTGGATTTATCCCCCGCCCTTCACTTCCCAAAGGAGTCTCAGAGCAGCTTACAAACTCCCTTCCCTCCCCCTCCCCACAACAGAAACCCTGTGAGGCAGGTGGGGTTGAGAGAGCTCTGACAGAAACTGCTCTTTTTCGAGGACAGCTCTGACAGAACTATGGCTGGCCCAAGGCCATCCAGCAGGTGCAAGCGGAGGAGTGGGGAATCAAACCCGGTTCTCCCAGATTAGAGTCGACACACTTAACCACTACACCAAACACGTGGGGCTGAGAGAGTCCTGAGAGACCGCTGACAGGCCCGAGGTCATCCAGCAGGCTTTGTGTGGAGGAGGAGCGGGGAATCAAACCTGGATCAGACATGCAAGGGGGCAAGAAGGAGTCCGGATTCCACCTTGAACATGCACTAGTGGTGCAGGGAAAATCTCTGGTGTCAGAAACTGCATTCCGCTTTGACTAGGGTTTTACCAACTCCAGGTTGTGAAATTCCTGGAGGCTTGGGTGTGGAGCCTGAGGAAGAAGGGGAGGGGGAGGTACCTCAGCAGGGTATAATGCCACAGAGTCCACCCTCCAAAGTCACCATGTTTGGTGTAGTGGTTAAGAGTGACGGACTCTAATCTGGGAGAACTGGGTTTGGTTCCCCACTCCTCCACATGCAGCTGCTGGTGTGACCTGGGGTCAGTTACTAGTTCTCTCAGAGCTGTTCTCTCACGGGCAGTCCTCAAAAGAGCTCTCTCAGCCCCACCTACCTCACAGGGTGTCTGCTGTGGGGAGGGGAAGGGAAAGGACTTTGTAAGCTGCTCTGAGACTCCAAGTGAAGGGCGGGGTATAAATCCAATCTCCTCCTCCTCCTCTTCTTCTTTTCTGTGCACCAATTCCTTCAGAGAGCCAGTCTGGTGTAGTGGTTAAGTGTGCGGACTGTAATTTGGGAGAACCGGGTTTGATTCCCCACTCCTCCACTTGCACCTGCTGGATGACCTTGGGCAAGCCATAGTTCTGTCAGAGCTGTTCTTGGAAAAGAGCCGTTTCTGTCAGAGCTCTCTCAGCCCCACCTGCCTCACAGGGTGTCTGTGGTGGGGAGGGGAAGGGAAGAGAGTTTGTCAGCCACTCTGAGACTCTGAGTGAAGGGCGGGGTATAAATCCAATCTCCTCTTCCTCCTCCTCCTTCTTCTGGGAACTTATCTGTACATTGTAGAGATCAGCTGTAATTCTGAGAGGCCTCTAGGTCCCCCCAGAGGTTGGCAACCCTAGCTTTGACCCCCCCACCCCACCCCCAGCTACATGTATTTTTGCAGAAAATTCTATTCCGCCCTCCCCAAGTGGGCTCAGGGCAGATTACAACAAACATGACAACAGGGTGTATTACAATGAACATGACAACATTGTTGACCTAGAGCTCTCGGGCTTTGGGAATCCGGCAACTTCTGCTCTGCTTTTTTCCTAGTTAACGTCTCTTTATGAGGCGAACGCTCACGCTTTCCCAGGCTTCCCTCTGGCGGTCGGCTCGCCCCGTGAGTCATCCTTGCTAGATCCTGGAGACCAGATTGTGTGGACACCAAAACAGAAGAGGACAACAGAAACCGGAGCTCACCAGCCCCTCCCCTGGCTTCCTTCCCTCCCCCTGCTAAACTCCTCTTACTCAAGGCCCATTTTACATAAAACGTTCTTCGCATACCAAAAGAGACCGAGTGGAACAGAAACAAACGTCAGACTGACAAGGGCCCACTGGGGCTTACGTCTCTCCAGCACTGTTTGTCCGACTTTCCCAGCTGCTGGGAAATAGGCCAAGGGGCAAAGAAGATACGATCGCTCCACCGATTTCCCACATGGTTCCCCCCACTTCTGGAAAAAATCTAAACTCGTAGCTCCTGGTTTCTACAAACAGTCAATATATTTACGCCTGATCACATGGCACGTAGAAGGCAGTATGGTATAGCCCGATCTCGGAAACTAAGCAGGGTCCGTTCTTGGAAGGGAGACCACCAAGGAAGGCTCTGCAGAGGAAGGCCATGGCCAACCACCTCTGCTTCTCACTTGCCTTGAAAGCCCCTCCTGGGGTCACCAAAAGTCTTGGATGGGAGGCCACCAAGGAAGGCACTGCAGGGGAAGGCCATGGCCAACCACCTCTGCTTCTCACTTGCCTTGAAAGCCCTTTGCTGGGGTCACCATAAGTTGGAAGCTAAGCAGGATCGGTACTTGACTGGGAGACCACCAAGGAAGGCTCTGCAGAGGAAGGCAATGGAAAACTGCCTCTGCTTCTCACTTGCCTTGAAAGCCCCTGCTGGAGTCACCATAAATCTTGGATGGGAGACCACCAAGGAAGGCTCTGCAGAGAAAGGCGATGGCAAACCACCCCTGCTTGAAAGCCCCGTTACTGGGGTCAGCGAAAGCCGGTTGTGACTTGATGGCTCTTTACACACCAAGATATGATGCAGAGGAGAGAGGAAGGCAATCTTACTTGCATTTAGGGAGTGCGGACACACACATATGAATCAGACCATTGGCCGGTCAAGGTGAGTATTGTCTACTCAGACTAGCAGCAGCTCCCCAGGGTCTCAGGCAGACAGGTCTTTCCCATTACCTACTGCCTCATCCTTTTAAATGGAGATGTCGGGGATTGAACCTGGGACCTTCTGCATCCCAAGCAGATGCACTGCCACTGACCTATGGGCACTCCCCCTGTGAATTAGAACAAATGAAAGCAGTGTGTCCCAACCAGTGTTCCCTCTAAGCTGAGTTAGTGTGAGTTAGCTCACAGTTTTTTAGCCTCTGGCGCACACATTTTTGTCTTCGCTCAGGAAGGCTGGCTCCAGAGCAAACTCATTTATGCAGCAGCCAAATCGCTCACTTGTAACTTTAATGCCAGTCGCTCACAAAGTAAGATTTTTGCTCACAAGACTCCACAGCTTAGAGGGAGCATTGGTCCCAACCTGTGTGTCCTGACCCAAAAGTCGGTTGTGAAGCCAGAGAAAGCAGGTCCCAGAACCCAACAGTTTTATTGATTTGTGTGTCACAATGCCAAGTAAATTCAGACTAGTGGGTCACCATACCAAACAGGTGGGTCACCATACCAAGTCCAGGGATTTAAAAAGCTCCCTATTTTACACAGCAGGTTATTAAAATGTGGAATTTGCTGCCAGAGGATGTTGTGATGGTCACAGGAATAAACAATTTTAAAAGGGGATTAGGTAGATCCATCTATATATATATAAAAGAAAGTCCCCTCACCGTAAAAATCAACACCAAGGCCAAACCGCTGGACCTAGAAACACCGAATTTAGGGAGAGCACTCCTACCATGGCGTAGGTGCTCACTAAGAAGGGATTTTTAGAAATTTGACCCCCTAAGGGGGTCAAAAGAGGTAAAATGTGCTCCCCCCATTGATTCCTATGCGGCTGCCAGGCAGCTGCCTTCTGCACCCCCCACTCTCTGATTGGTCAGCTGCAGAGCTCAGTGTTCTGAGGTAAAAAAACCCAACAGTTACAGGGGACTGCACAGAGCTAATGACATTTGAGGAAATCAGGAGTGGCCAACAACCACCTGTGAGGTGAAGCAGAGCTGCTGGCCTAGCCTCTCTGATGGCTTCCAACACACTCCCCCACCTCCTACACCTAACAGGTGGTTGTTGGCCCCACCTCCACAGTGGTTTCTAATACTCCTCCGCTCTCCCTCCCACACTGGACAGGCTGCTACCTGTCAGGTGTAGAAGAGGAGGTGGGATGGCTTCCAACACACTTCCCCCACCTCCTACACCTAACAGGTGGTTGTCTGTCAGGTGCAGCAGCGGTTGCACGGTGCTTACAGCCACAAGGGAGCCCGCCCCAGCTGTAACGTCTTAGTGATCCTGCCAGCCCCACCTCCACCGTGGCTTCTAATACTCCTCCCCTCCTCCTCCTCCACTGGACAGGCAGCTTCCTGTCAGGTGTAGGAGAGGAGGTGGGATGCGTACAGCCACCGGGGAAGGTTGCTCAGCAGGATTGTCTTAGCACTGCTGCTGGCCCAGCCTCCCTGATGCCTTTAAATACAATTTCCCCCAACACCAGACAGGCTGGTGTCTGTCAGGTGTAGGAGAAGGACCAGGGTACTTTAACCCAACAGGGACGCTGCCCCAGCAGGATTATCTTAGCAATGCTGCTGGCCCAGCCTCTCTGATGGCTTCCAATACACTCCCCCACCGCCTACACCTAACAGGCTGTTGTTTGTCAGGTGCAGCAGTGGTTGCAGGGTGCTTAAAGCCACAAGGGAGCCTGCCCCAGCAGTAATGCCTTATTGATCCTGCCAGCCCTGCCTCCACAGTGGCTTCAAATACTCCTCCCTCCTCCCTGTCCTACACTGGACAGGCAGCTACCTGGCAGGTGTAGGAGAGGAGGTGGGATGCGTACAGCTGCCGGGGAGGTTTGCTCAGCAGGATTGCCTTTAGCACTGCTGCTGGCCCAGCCTCCCAGATGCCTTTAAATACAATCCCCCCAACACCAGACAGGCCGGTGTCTGTCAGGTGTAGGAGCAGGGCCAGGGTATGAATGTTTATGGGGAGATAGTAAAGGACAGTTCTAGGAGCCATTTCGATGCGTGCCTCCCTCATGAACCTGAAAAAATGTCCACCACATCACCACTCCCTCACACCAACTCCCCCTCGCTCCTCTCACCTCTTACTGCCCCCAAGAAAGCTCCTGGCAAACATTGAGCCAGATACACCAATGCTACAAGGGGTAGGCAACTTAGGAATGCGGCAAAGACGCTTGCACATCGTACTCCTGCAGTGCACTGAGCTGCACAGGCCAAGTACCAGCAAGATCACCCTGAGGTGCTCAGAACAACACAGTCTCCATATGAGCAAAACAATCCAGGAACACAAGGAGAAAGGCCATCACTTTCGTGGAAGGTGGCAGGAGTTGACTTAACAGACAACTGCTTCTGAAATGGACGGTTCTATGTGGCCTGCTCCCAGAGTGAGCTCATCGAGTAGGTTGGTGATCTTAGCACCTGAGGGCAGAACCACCAATGTGGTCTAGAAAGAGGCCCTTCAGTAGAGAAAAAAAGTACGTATGTCTCACTTCATTTCTTACACTACAATCTTCTCCATTAGAATTCCTACAACAAATGTCACATTTCAAATGTCACATCATCAGTATTACAACTGGATTTACGGAACTTAAATACTGTAGCGAAGCATGGGTATCAGGCTAGTGGAGGATAAATCTATCAGTGGCTACTAGCCATAGAGACTGAGGGGAATCTCCACAATTAGAGGCACTAATCCTCTGAATTCCAGAACCAGGAGGCAACATCAGGGGACGGCCTCAGCCTCCATGCCCTGTTGTTGGCCCTCCAGAGGAACTGGTTGGCCCCCCTGTGAGACAGGATGCTGGACTAGATGGACCACTGGTCTGATCCAGCAGGGCTCTTCTGAGGTTCTTATGAAGGCCTCGGCCTCCGTGCCCTGTTGTTGGCCCTCCAGAGGAACTGGTTGGCCACTGTGTGAGACAGGATGCTGGACTAGATGGACCCTCACTGGTCTGATCCAGCAGGGCTCTTCTTATGTTCTTATAGAGGGACGCCTCAGCCTCTCTGCCCTGTTGTTGGACCTCCAGAGGAACTGGTTGGCCACTTTGTGAGACAGGATGATGGGCTAGATGGACTACTGGTCTGATGCAGCAGGGCTCTTATATTCTTATGTACTGCTCAAGGGAAGCCAAGACACATGTGTGCTCCCAAGCTGGTAGCTTTGAAGAGGCAAGTGGCTGGGCTGATTCTCTCTCCCTCTGCACAAGAACACAACCGGGAATCCAGCAGGGCAGAATGAGGACGATTCTGCCCTGAATGTCAGTATTGGCCTTTGCATTTATCTTCTCCTGGAAGAAAACTAGTATGGAAAAGTTGGTGAGCTGTGGAACTTTCCCCTTCTCTCCTCCGGCAAACACATCATTACACGCCTTATTTTCACAGTGACGTGTCATGTATTTATATACTTCTGAAACACAAAACTTTCCCTTTTCAGCCCAGCAATCACAGTGATTTCGAAGAGGATATGAAATGTTTCGTCTCCGTCTCCAGCCAAAAGAACACATGAATTAACTGCGGAGAAGAAAACAGAAAACAAATCCAGGGGAACATTTCTCTCTCTCTCTCTCTCTCTCTCTCTCTCTCTCTCTCACACACACACACACACACACACAGATGGCTTCCACATGCCCCAAGTTCAGAGTTTGGGGGAAACGGGTTTTTTCCTCCTGCTTCCCTACAGCTTTGTAGCTTTTTCGTGGTCTTCCAGAGTTTCCCTGGCTCTTCTCTAATCTTTCTCAAACCCGCTTCACCCTAAAGATCACAGAAAAAGGGAATAATTGCAGTAAAACCAAGAGGACTATTGTACAGGCGTGAAAACTCAATTTTTCCAGCCTACGTGACAGTCATTTCCCCTGACTCTGTCCCTGCGATTTCATATTCTTGGCACTGGAGGTGCTTAATTTTTTTTTTTTAAATAGCACTAGAATATCGTCGTAGCGATACACCATTATAAGAATAGGTGTGGCAAGTTGTCTGAATTTTCAGCTTTTTTTTTTTTTTAAGTAAGTCTCTAGTCTCGACCCTTGCATAAGGGAAAAGGCATACCTTTAAAAACAATGGGGCCAGAGACTTACTTAAAAAAAAATTAAGCTGGGAATTCAGAGAATTTGCTAGTTCTATTGTTACAATCGTGTATTGATATAACAATATTCTAGTGCCAAGTTTGAACCAAAAAAATTGGCAAAAGTGCTGGTGGCCTGTGGGTGGAAGCCATTCTACTATGGGATTGGGGCAGGGAAGCTGTGGGGAACTGTGCCAAAAAGAAGCCCCGGGCTGATGTGCTTTATCTACCACCACACCAGCAGCTGCAAAACCACATGGTTGGATTACTGCAACACATTCTATTGCGGAGCTAACCTTGAAGCCAAGCAGAAACTACCCCTGGTCCAGAATGCAGCAGCCCAGCTGGCCGCAGGGAACACAGGTTGGCCATTTGGACACAGCTACACTGACTGCCCACCTGTTTCCGAGTTTAGTTCAAGGTGCTGGTTATGACCTTTAAAGCCCTTCACAAACTGGGACCCACACATTTGGAAGAAGAAGAGAAGAAGAGATTGGATTTATACCCGGCCCTTCACTACCCAAGGGAGTCTCAGAGCGACTTACAAACTCCTTTCCCTTCCCCTCCCCACAACAGACACCCTGGGAGGTAGGTGGGGCTGAGAGAGCTCTGCCAGAATCGGCTCTTTTTCAAGGACAGCTGTGCCAGAACTATGGCTTGCCTGAGGTCATCCAGCAGGTGCAAGTGGAGGCGTGGGGAATCAAACCCGGTTCTCCCAGATTAGAGTCCGCGCACTTAACCACTACACCAAACTGGCTCTGGTGCACCCCCAGTGAAACCCCATCGACACATCTCTGGACAGGGGCTGTGGAGGACCTGTTCGTTCCGTATGTCCCTTTGCATCAACTACGGTCACCAGAAAACCATCTGCTGGCTATCCTGCCACTTGGGGTGGCCCATCTAGCACCGACTAGATCCCACAGCCTGTTACATCGTGGGTCCAGATTTGTGGAAGGGGCTCCCAGAAAGGGGGGGACCCCTTCCTTGGAGATCTCCAAGAGGCACTGCGAGGCCTGCCTGCTTGCCAGGGATTTCGAGGGGGGTTGAACAGAAGAGGCGGCTTTTAAGGGAGTGAGGAAGACATCTGGAGGGGAATAACTGGGAATAACCGTAAGGAAAAGCGCAGTATAATATTTTAAAACTAAATAAATAAATCTCATGCCTGTGCAGAAGCGGGCTTCCAGATTCAGCCTCCCCCCCACACCAGCCACCGGCAGGGGTGTAGGGTTGCCAGATCCAGGACTGGAAAGTCCAGGAGATTTGGGGATGGAGCCTGGGGAGGACAGGGACCTCAGTGGGGTACAATGCCACAGAGTCCACCCTCCAAAGCACCCACTCTTTCCAGGGGATCTTGTCTGGAGAGAAGCAGAAATTATGGAGGATCCCCCCAGGTCCCACCTGGAGATTGGCAACCTTACGTGGAAGACACCACACTGAACCTTTAGCACTGCAGACCTTTCCAGGAAATGTTTTGCTGCTATTACGTGACCAATGCAGAAGTGTTACTCCATTCTTGCAGAATAGCCAGGCCAACTTGTCTTCAGGGAATCCTGCAGGTACGGAAAAATCAAATTTTCTCAGAACTCGAAGTACAAGTGTGTTGGGGGGGGGGCCGAGGTAGATATTGTGAAAGACCAGTCAGCGGCTAAAGGAAGTCAAGGCAGCAGGAAGAAGCTGGAGCAATGTTCTGCAGCAATCGTGGTGCTCGCCTTAGTTGTGTTAAAGGGTTGCCAACCTCCAGTTGAGGGCTGGAGATCTCCTGGAATTACAAACTGACTTCTAGGCTACACAAAGTACTTGTTTTTTAAAAAAATTACTTTAAATATTGATTCCACTTCTCCTGGAGAGAAATGACTGCTTTGGAAGGTGGAGTGCATGGCGCTATATCTAAAGTTGCCAGCTCCAAGTGGGGAAATTCCTGGAGATTTGGGGATTGCAGATTGGGGAGGGTGTATTGGATTAAATTAAAGATATATAATTTGCCTTGGAAGCACAGAAGCTTTACGCAGTATCCCCGACCCTCCACATTTCCCAGTTAAGGGGGAAATGCTGTTCAAACAAATTACAACGGTGACCTGACTCCAATGGCAGCAAGAGAAAGAAATTTTACTTGCAAAAAGAGAAGCGCCTCTGACATGACATAATCATGTAGGGACATTTAACTTATAGTGAATGGATTAACTTCAAAAAGATTACAGCTCCAAACCCAGGAAACTGAGACAGAAGAGAGGTCCTCCTGCATAAGATGAAACATCTAGCCATCTCTTAACCCTTTCTCTCCCAGATCCTCTTGCTTGCAGAGAAGAGAAGAGAGAAGAGATTGGATTTATAACCCGCCCTTCACTACCCAAAGGAGTCTCAGAACGTCTTACAATCTCCTTTCCCTTCCCTTCCCCACAGCAGACACCATGTGAGGAAGGTGGGGCTGAGAGTACTCTTTCAAGGACTGCTAGTGAGAGAACAGATCTGAAAGAACTCGTAACTGACCCAAGGTCACACCAGCAGCTACATGTGGAGGAGTGAGGAATCAAACCCGGTTTTCTCAGATTAGGAGATCAGGAGAAAGCCTTGTCCTCTATACCCTGTTGTTGTCCCTCCAGAGGAACTGGTTGGCCTTTACGTGAGACAGGAGGCTGGACTAGATGGACCACTGGTCAGATCCAGCGGGGCTCCTCTGATGTTCTTATCAGGGAAAGGCCTCTACCTCTACGCCCCATTGTTGGACCTCCAGAGGAACTGGTTGGCCACTGTGTGAGAGAGGAGGCTGGACTAGATGGACCTTCACTGGTCTGATCCAGCAGGGCTCTTCTGATGTTCTTATGAAGGCCTCAGCCTCTCTGCCCTGTTGTTGGCCCTCCAGAGGAACTGGTTGGCCTTTATGTGAGACAGGAGGCTAGACTAGATGGACCACTGGTGAGATCCAGCGGGGTTGCTCTGATGTTCTTATCAGGGAAAGGCTTCAGCCTCTGTGCCCTGTTGTTGGACCTCCAGAGGAACTGGTTGGCCCCTGTGTGAGACAGGATGCTGGACTAGATGGACTCTCACTGATCTGATCCAGCAGGGCTCTTCTGATGTTCTTATGAAGGCCTCAGCCTCCATGCCCTGTTGCTGGCCCTCCAGAGGAACTGGTTGGCCACTGTGAGACAGGAGGCTGGGCTAGATGGACCCTCACTGGTCTGATCCAGCAGGGCTCTTCTGATAGTCTGACTCAGCACAAGGCATCTTCAAGTGTAAACAAGTTGCTTCATGTGGAAGCTTCATGTGAAGCAATTCTCTGATTTGCACAAGGAAAGTCTGTTGCAGCCTTGAGCCAAATTATGGGGGTTGCTACCCAAAAACCACATACACTGCAGCTCCAACTACATAATCCCATAGCCTTGCCAACCTCCAGGTTGTACCTGGAGATCTCCCAGAATTACAAACGATCTCCGGGCTACAGAGATCAGTTCCCCTGGAGAAAATGGCTGCTTTAGGAGGCAGATTCTGTGGCGTCATACCCTGCTGATGTCCTTCCCCAAACCCCATCCCTCCATACCCAAATCTCCAGGAATTTCCCAACCAAACGTTGGCAACCCTAGCAGTCACCTCTCAGCATCTACTAGCCGGGACCATTCCGAAAAGGCGCTTTCCCCTTGGACTTCGACCAAGGACCAGTCCATCGTCATGGAGACGCAGAAGCCAAGTTACGGAGTGCTGCCCGGGAAGAGTTGGCCGAGGCCTATAGAATGGCCATTCCGGGAAAGAGGGCCTGGGAAAAAGACGCGTCGAAAAGCACAGCACGGGGAAGGAAATGAAACCCGGCTGTGCGAAATCCACCCAGACCCGTGATTAAGCAGCTTTTGCACGGGGGTGGGGGTGGGGTGACAGCTCTGCAAAGGAAGGTTGAGTCATGAGGGCTCCTCGGTTGCCCCTGAGAAGTTGCACAAGGCCTTTTTCTTCCTATGCGGCACCGCAGAAGGTTCGTCAGCTGCCAGAAAGGGTTTTCCCAGCCACCGTCTGCATCGAAGCAAACAGCGACATCTGCTGGGCCAGAACGAGGAATCTCTTCGCTCTTTCTGACAGGGAAGGGTGCGCTTCCCTCCTCCTGAACCTTGTAGGTCAACTCTTGTTTGTTTACCTTCAACCATTGTTACGCCATCCATTATTACACCATCGGCTTCTTCCTTCCCTCAAGCTCTTATCAATGTTTCGCCCCTGTGCCTGGAATCCCCTGTGCAAATTCACCCCTCTGTTTTCTTTATTCACAGGTTCAGAACAATAGATCCCAACCCCCAGGGCTGAATAAGGACATGGGTTTCTTATCTCACCATAAAGGCTCATTTGCTGCCTCTGAGTATTTCTCCCCTGCTCAAGCTGACTGCACTTCACATCAGAACCAAGTTTGAGTCTAGGAGCAGCTTTAAGACTTGCAAAGTTTTATTCTTGGTATAAGCTGGAGAGCCAGTTTGGTGTAGTGGTTAAGTGCGCAGACTCTAATCTGGGAGAACCAGGTTTGATTCCCCACTCCTCCACTTGCACCTGGCTGGATGACCTTGGGCAAGCCGTAGTTCCGATAAGAGCTGTTCTTGGAAAAGAGCACTTCCCACCACAATCCCTCACTACTGTCACCTACCACAATCCCTTGCTACGCTCACTTCCTATGCTCCCTCACTATCCTCCCTTCCCACCACAATCCCTTGCTATCCTCACTTCCCTTACTACCCTCACTTCCCACCACAATCCCTCACTACTGTCACTTCCCTCCACAATCCCTTGCTACGCTCACTTCCTATGCTCCCTCACTATCCTCCCTTCCCACCACAATCCCTTGCTATCCTCACTTCCCTTACTACCCTCACTTCCCACCACAATCCCTCACTACTGTCACTTCCCACCACAATCCCTTGCTACGCTCACTTCCTATGCTCCCTCACTATCCTCCCTTCCCACCACAATCCCTTGCTATCCTCACTTCCCTTACTACCCTCACTTCCCACCACAATCCCTCACTACTGTCACTTCCCACCACAATCCCTTGCTACGCTCACTTCCTATGCTCCTCACTATCCTCCTTCCCACCACAATCCCTTGCTATCCTCACTTCCCTTACTACCCTCACTTCCCACCACAATCCCTCACTACTGTCACTTCCCACCACAATCCCTTGCTATCCTCACTTCCTATGCTCCTGCACTATCCTCACTTCCCACCACAATGCCTTGCTACCCTAACTTCTCACAGTCCTTCACTTCCCACCACGATCCCTTGCTCCCTTCACTTCCCACCACGATCCCTTGCTACCCTCACTTCTCATCAGATCTCTTACCCATGCATCCCTCGGTTATCCACACCACTGCCCTAGTTCTTGTTACAAGTATTGAACAACTCATACGGGATTGGCTTCAATAAATGCAAATAAAGCAAATGAATGCAGGTCTCCCCCCAACCCTTCAGTGAATATTTAGATTCCAGTCCAGTAGCACCTTAAGAGGCCAACAAGATTTTCAAGGCATAAGCGTTCAAGAGTCAAATTTCCCTTCGGAAGAGGAATAGGAGTTGGTATTTATACCCCACTTTTCTCTACCCTGTGGAGTCTCAAAGTGGCTTACAATCGCCTTCCTCTCCCTATAGCAGGCGCCTTGTGAGGTAGGTGGGGCTGAGAGAGCTCTGAGAGAACTGTGGCTGCCCCAAGATCACCCTGCTGGCTTCGCGTGGAGGAGGAGTGGGGAATCAAACCCGGTTCTCCAGACCAGAGTCCTCTGCTCCTAGCCACGACACCACGCTGGATCTGTTGGTTCTACCTGCGGACCAACATGGCTACCTCCTGAGACAATGAATATTTGTTCCCTTTACTAACAGCCCCATTCTGCTGGGGTGGAACCATTCTGAGCATGGACAGTTCTGTGCATATGATTAGTGACCAACGTTATGCCAATAAAGGTTTGTTGTGTTGATTAGTGACCAATGGAGACTTCGCCGTCTGAAGCTCTAATGGCAGAACCGGCCGCCTCGTCCTTCAGGTGGCTACGGGAAGGACAGTCCGTCATTTCCTCTCGGCACAAGCAGTCCCTTGTTGGACATCCAAAAACAAGGATGTCATGGAAGATCTTCGAGGAATGGCTCACAAAAAGTTGTTTTCTGGACTGCCGGCAAGGAGACCAGAAACCACACACATTGCTCATCTCCAGCCCTAGATTGTTTGTCTGGGAACCGACCCGAAGCAGTCAGATTTGCCTTCGGACTCATCTACGTGGCTATCAAGAGACGGGATGAGCGAGACGTCGCCGTGTGCTCGGAACTGGGGGTGACTTGGAAGAGGTCCAGGGGGAGGACTGAAGTGGTCACCTTTTATTATTATTTGCTTATTTGATTTATACCCAGCCCTCCTCGCAAGCAGGCCCAGGGCAGCTCACATTGGTTGGTCCACAAATAACCATTAAAATACACATAAAAATCATTTAAACAGTTCAATGACGGGTAAGATCGTAAAATCATAAGGTGCTGGACATATTTCATTAATTATTTAAGACGGTGTACTACAGAGTGCATACAGGTATACAAACCCACAGTCTTTCAGCTCAGTAATCTTCCTAAGTCACGCGGCGGCACAGGCCAAATGTCAAAATGGAGGGCCAGGATCATAAATACGGTTGTTGGTGATAGTAGTGAGGCAGCGGCTCTTTAGTTGAAGGCCCGGTGGAAGAGCTCCGTTTTTCAGCCCCTGCGGAACATTCAGGAGACCTTCTCCTGTTGGGGAGAAGGCTTATCTGGGACTACCGATCCGATCATCCAGAAGCCCCTGAGAAGCTTAGGAGGAACTTCAGTGCACCCCACAACAAGCATGGGGAGTTCCAATCACAGGAATGTTACCTTAAGCTGCTTTAACTCTCAGTTCCACTGAGCAGCATGGTCTCAAAATGCCTGGCTGCTATGCACGCACCCCAAGCATCCTCCATAAGATACTAGGATTCCATGCCACATGCAAAGAGCTCCATCAAACAGACAAGTCAGTGCAGGTGAGGGGTCTGAAGACCACGTCCTGTGAGGAAAGGTTGAAGGAGCTGGGTGTGTTTAGCCTGGAAAGGAGACGACTGAGAGGGGACATGATCACCATCTTCAGGCACTTAAAGGGCTGTCATCTAGAGGACGGTGCGGAGTTGTTTTCTGCTGCCCCGGAAGGTCAGACCAGAACCAATGGGTTGAAATGAAATCAGAAGAGTTTTCGGCTAAACATTAGGAAGAACCTCCTGACAGTTAGAGCGGTTCCTCAGTGGAACCACAGGCTTCCTCGGGAGGTGGTGGGCTCTCCTTCTTGGGAGGTTTCCAAGCAGAGGCTAGAGATGGCCATCTGACAGCCACGCGGATTCTGTGATTTTTTGGCAGATCATGAGACAGAGAGTGGAAAGGGTTGCATCAGGGTTTAGTTCTCATGGCCCTTTCTTACACGCCCAGGGAAATGCTGATTGCCACTTTGGGGTCAGGAAGTTTCCCCAGGCCAATTTGGTTGGGGATCCTGGAAGTTTTTTATCATCTTTTGGGCACAAAGCCGGGGCCACTGGGGTCTGTGTGTGTGGGGGAGAGAGGTATTTGTGAATTCCTTGCATTGTGCAGGGGGTTGGACTAGAGGACCCCAGAGGCCAAACGACCCAAAGAGGACTGTACCACATGTCAAGCCTCGATGTATGGCGAGTTGGCTATTTGCCTCTGTCACTTACAACACGATGGAAGAGAAGAAAAACCACAAGGCTCTGCCCCTCGTTAATTTATGTGAAAACTCCATTTCAGCCCCTGAATGTAAACCAGGGATCCCTAACTTTTGGGACCCATGGGTGGTCTTTGGAATTCTGACACAGGGTGGTGGGTGCAGCCATAAAGGCTGCTGCAGGGGGCGGAGCCAGCCACAAAATGGCTGCTGCAGGGGGCGGGGCCAGCCACAAAATGGCTGCTGCAGGGGGTGGAGCCAGCCACAAAATGGCTGCTGTAGGGGGCGGAGCCAGCCACAAAACAGCTGCTGTGGCTTACCTTCCGCCACACAGGGAGGATCCTTGTCCTGTGGTGGCAAGGGCTGCGAAAGCAACATTTCCAAACATCTGCACAGACAATCAAATCACCAACGGCCAATCAGAAGCCCTGCGAGGCAAAATCCCCACCCACATTCTAAAAACACTTGGCGGGAACCAGGAAAGTTGTTGGCGCGCCCCGTGGGGCTCCCGGGCACCGCTCCTGGGGTAAACAAATCAGAAGTGGGTTCAGGGGCTACTGCAAATAAGGCCCTGATAAGTGAGTGGTGTGCAGGAGCTAATGGGTTAAGGGGAAAATCTGCCCCCCCCTTTCTTCTCCTCAATCATTACTTTATGTAAGGCCAGGCTCTGGCACACATGTGATGACAGTGATGACTCAAGTGCCGTCTGAGGGAAGTTTCCCAACTCCACAGGAAGCCGAACCAACTCCACTGAGTCATCTGTGTTCTTTGAGGACGATGGAAAACCACCCACTTGCCCAGCTGTAAACAAGGCTTTATGAAATGGAATTTAAAAACACAGGACAGAAGACTCACACACATCGTTTATTAATTTAGGAGACGGTTGCAGTAAATCCGTCGTGGCTGCTGAGCTGCTGAGACAAAAGGCAGGGAAAAGTCAACAGAGAGAGAGGCAAGCTCTCCTGAGCTGGCCTGGATCATCTAGGCCGGCATTCCTGTTCCACACACCGGGCAACCAGATGCCCATGGAAGGCCTACAAGGAGAGCATGAAGGCCAAAGCCAATGAGAGCCAGAGTGGTGTGGCAGTTAAGACCGGCGGACTCTAATCTGGAGAACCAGGTTTGATTTCC
Organism: Gekko gecko; assembly: GCA_029375565.1. Classification (NCBI taxonomy): domain Eukaryota; kingdom Metazoa; phylum Chordata; class Lepidosauria; order Squamata; family Gekkonidae; genus Gekko; species Gekko gecko. The sequence goes on along the minus strand of JAPDNY010000017.1, from coordinate 11,724,853 downwards.
AGCTCCTCCACTTGAAGCCTGCTGGGTGATCTTGGGCCAGTCACAGTTTTCTCTCTCTCGGAACTGTCTCAGCCCCTCGCCCCACCTGAAAAGGTCCCCGATGTGGGGAGGAGGGAAAGAAATTGTAAGCCCTTTGAGACGGCTTAGGGTAAAGAAAAGTGTGATACACAAACCAGCTCTTCTTCTTCCCTCTGGTGACATAAGAACATAGGAAGAGCCCTGCTGGATCAGACCAGTGGTCCACCTAGTCCAGCATCCTGCCTCACACAGTGGCCAACCAGTTCCTCTGGAGGGCCAACAACAGGGCACAGAGGCCAAGGCCTTCATAAGAACATCAGAGGAGCCCCCACTCCTCCACTTGCACCTGCTGATGTGACCTTGAGTCAGTCACAAGCTCTGGCACAGCTGTTCTTGAAAAAGAGCAGTTTCTCTCTCAGCCCCACCTACCTCACAGGGTGTCTGTTGTGGGGAGGGGGAGGGAAAGGAGTTTGTAAGCCGCTCTGAGACTCCTTTGGATAGTGAAGGGTGGGGTATAAATCCAATCTCCTCCTCCTCTTGTTCTTGATTCCCCACTCCTCCACTTGCACCTGCTGGATGACCTTGGGCAAGCCATAGTTTTGTCAGAGCTGTCCTTGAAAAAGAGCCGTTTCTGTCAGAGCTCTCTCAGCCCCCGCCTACCTCACAGGGTGTCTGTAGTGGGGAGGGGGAGGGAAAGGAGTTTGTAAGCCACTCTGAGACTCCCTTGAGTAGTGAAGGGCGGGGTATAAATCCAATCTCTTCTTTTTCTTCTTCATTCTACGCTCTCGTCCCCCAGCAGACTTCAGAGTAGATCTTTCCAGTTTAAAATGTCAAGTTTTGCCTGTTGCAGACCAGATCTTACGTCACGGGGACTGAACAGAACACAGCTCCGAGCGTTTCTTTGAGGTTTCCACCCTTTTATAGCACCTGGGAAAAAAACGCAGACCGACATCTGCCTGCTCCACATCAGACAAACCCAAAACAGTTCAAGAGAAATATCAGCTTCGCCTTCTCTCTTGTGTACCCCGCCCCCTGAAAACATATAATCTTTATTTTTTTTTAAAAAAAAAGCAAAAACAGAAGCCAAACAAGAGAGCTCTTTATGGGAGAAGGGGCGCTTTCCGCTGCAGTCAGCAATCTGAGAGGGTCACCTGATCATAGGGTTGATGCTAATTCCCGGTGCCTTTATCTACAGTGAATCAGAAAATTCTCCTGGCACCATTTTAATAACAGCCTAGCGCAGAAGTCCTCCGGGGAATATTCCGTGTGCCAAACGGAACCCTCCCTTATAAATCGCTACCGCCACTTTAACTCTTTAGTGTAATGGATACTCTCTTTCCCCTTCCCTTCCCTCTTCTCTTGACTACGAATGGCACAATGCCATTCTTCTCTCTGGGGTGCGCAATGAGGGTAAGCGTGGCTTGGAGAAAGCGTTTTGATAGGTTACAGGCAGTGTTCCCTCTAAGCTGAGTTAGTGTGAGCTAGCTCACAGCGCTTTAGCCTCCGGCGCACACATTTTTGTCTTCGCTCAGGAAGGAAGCCTCCAGAGCAAACTAAATTACGCAGTAGCCAAATGGCTAGCTCACAACTTTAAGGCCAGTAGATCACAAAGAAGTTTTTGCTCACAAGACTCCACAGCTTAGAGGGAACACTGTTGGTCGTTGCCTCTTGCCAACAGGGACCCAGTTTGAGTCCACAAGATCTTCCTGGTTGAGTTTCTTTCTCTGCAGGGAGGTGAGTAGAAAGAGAGGCCAACTGTAGCCGGAACCCTCTGGAAGTTTCACAAGCTCCAACCTCTTCTTTGGCGGCCCTTCTCAAGAAGTTGATTACAGAGCAGGTGTTTTTGAGGTTAGAGCCAGTTTGGGGTAGTGGTTAAGCGCGCAGACTCTAATCTGGGACAACCGGGTTTGATTCCCCACTCCTCCACTTGCACCTGCTGGATGACCTTGGGCAAGCCATAGTTCTGTCAGAGCTGTTCTTGAAAAAGAGCCGTTTCTGTCAGAACTCTCTCAGCCCTGCCTACCTCACAGGGTGTCTGTTGTGGGGAGGGGAAGGGAAAGGAGTTTGTAAGCCACTCTGAGACTACAAGTGAAGGTAAAGTAAAGGTAAAAGTTCCCTTGCTCGAAAGCCAGTCGAATCCGACTCTAGGGTTGCGGTGCTCATCTCCGTTTCAAAGCCGAAGAGCCAGCGCTGTCCGAAGACATTTCCGTGGTCATGTGGCTGGCATGACTAAACACTAAGGCGCACAGAACGCTGTTACCTTCCCACCGAAGTGGTACCTATTTATCTACTTGCAATTTCTTGCTTTCCAACTGCTAGGTTGGCAGGAGCTGGAACCAGAGACGGGAGCTCACTCCGTCATGCGGCACTCTCGGTTCTCGAACTGCTGAACTACTGACCTTCCACAGCCTGCAGTTCAGCGTCTTAACCACTTGAGCCACCACAGCTCCTTCTCCAAGTGAAGGGTGGGGTATAAATCCAATCCCTTCTTCTTCTTCTATCAGACTTTGGTCACATTAGGAAAAGACAAGAGTTAGTGGAAAAGAAAATGACGCTAGGAAAAGCTGAAGGCAGCAGGGAAAGAGGAAGACTCAGCAGGAGATAGACTGACTCAATCACGGAAGCCGCAGACTTCAGTTTGCAAGACCTGAGAATGGCTGCTAATGAAAGGATGGTTTTGGAGTCCATTAATTCATAGGGTCCCCATGAGTTGAAGGAGCTCTGGTGGCTCAAGAGGTTAAGACGGTGAACTGCAAGCTGGACAGTCGGTAGTTCAGCAGTTCGAGACCCAAGTGCCGCAAGACGAAGTGAGCTCCTGTCCCTGGTTCCAGCTCCTGCCAACCTACCAGTTCGAAAGCAAGAAATTGCAAGTAGATAAATAGGTATCACTTCGGTGGGAAGGTAACAGCGTTCCGTGCGCCTCGATGTTTAGCCATGCCGGCCACATGACCACGGAGAAGTCTTCGGACAGCGCTGGCGTTTCGGCTTGGAAACGGAGATGAGCACAGCAACCCTAGAGTTGGATACGACTGGCTTTTGAGCAAGGGAAACCTTTACCTTTACCATGAGTTGGAAGCACTTAACGCACACACTTAAAACACACACCACACATTATACACACAAAGACAGATATAGGTGAAGCTAGCTAGTACAATGTTTGACGGAGAATGAACAAAGAGCCATAAAACAGTCGAATCCATACAGGCCTCCCAGCTCCCAGAAATTTTGTGTTCCATCCACAGCTATGTTTAGACTGGGATGGAGCAAAAGCAGAAATGTGGACTTTTTTTACACACACAGTCCATGTTCTGGGAGTCACAAAGCGACTGTGAAACGAGGCCCAGAACCATTTCCCTTCCCTTTGCTGATGGAAACTCCACCCAAGCAAAAATTTCCTCCTACAGTTACAGTTGCTGTTAAAACACACATGCCCGCGCTTTCCAAATGAACAGAAACGGCCTTATGAATCCCAGAGGGTCTTGCTCTAGACCAGGTCTCCCCCCCCACTCCCACCCCTGACCTCAAAGTCCTGATAATTCTGGCATTTACGAGGGCCGGTTTTGGTTCGCAGGTCACCTGACAAACTTCCAGCACTCTCCGCGCATGACCTTCTTTCATGACCCTCTTTCCTCATTGCTTTCTAGCTTACGGCAGAACCAACGATTGATTTGCAGTTGACTTCATTCTCCTCACGAGTTCCAGGGATCCCGCTAACAAAGCTAAGCCCCTACAGCTATCCTCTGAGCATTCTAAAAGGGGAAGGCACTCTCAAATACCACTGCAGCGGACGGGTGCAGGGCGGCTCTGAATTGACACAGTCCTAGGCTCCTGAAGGATATGCTACCAGGCAGGGCAAGGTATTTTGGTGCCAAGGGGGCAGCGCATTCTGTGGCGCATGGATATCCCCGCACCCCCAGGCATTTACATAGCACACAATCAGCATATGTGTGTGGGAAGGGGCTGGCCTTAACCTCCTCTGCCCCGAACACTGCAGTCCCAATCCAAATTGAGCATGCACTCCAAGGGCGGATGAAGGCTCCCTGGTGCCCTAAGCCCTGACCAATCTTGGTGCCCCCCTCATTGAAATGACTGTCATGACCACTGAATTTGGCTCCATCATCTTACTTTTAAACACATGCATTTTACTTTTAAATATCGCCTATGACACGGCACTTCGCCAACAAAAAATAGAAGATAACCCTAGGGTGCACTGTGATCAATTGGCACTAGTTTTATCAATTTCTTTTTTTTTTTTTTACAAATCTTCATTTTTTTTCTTCTTTTCACCCTTTCCCCAACTTTGTGGTGCCCCCTTTGGCCCTGCTGCCCTAACCACGTGCTTAGTCCGCTTAAGGGTTAACCTGCCACTGATGCACACGACTGCAAAGTATGGAACTCCCAAGACCATGTACCTGGGGCCGTGCCTCGCAAACACGTCACAGGTAGTTAGACCCCAGAAAGGAGTCCAGTGTGGCTACTCCCAAGGAATCGTGCATGGAATTGTACCTTTTCACTTTGAGTGCAGGAGACACTCCCCCCGCCCCCCACGGTCAAGTCGCAGCCGAGTTATGCTGAGCTGTAGGTTTTTCACAGCAAGAGATCTCCAGGGGTGATTCCATGTTGGAAGTTTGCAAGTTCTCTCCCTGAAGTCATGGAAGAATTTGCGTGTCTTTTTATGCATGCTGATATCCTAGCTGTTCAGCGAGAGGCCCAATGACAGGCACCGCACGTATTTGCTGCCAGAACAAGGTGATCAAATGCATAATTAGTTAGGTTTGGGATTCTCCAATTGGGTAATCAATAGATCAGAAGATGTCCCAGGGGTGGAGGGCTTAGAAAGTTTATTGCTCTTTGTTCTAACTCTAACCTGGGTTAGAAACCACCTGGGTTTCTCGCCTGGGTTAGAAACCACATATGGTTTAGGCTTTAGAGCAGGGGTGTCTAAACATGAGGCCTGGGGGCCGGATCAGTCCCCGGAGGGCTTCTATCAGGCCCGCAGTGGAACTGGCCATCTCCTGCTTCTTCGTCCCGTTCTGCTGCTGATGTGTCATCGTAGCTTGCTTTGCCAGACTCTCTCAATCGCTCAGGAGAGATAGATAGGCAAGCTTCTGTTCCCTGCACTGGCTGAGGCTCCTCAGGGAGGGAATGAGCCAGAGCTCGCTTTCCGGCCAGGCTGTCTCAATCGCACAGGAGAGAAAGGCAAGCCTTTCTTCCCTTCCATTAGCTGAGGCTCCTCTCCAAAGGGAGGGAGGGAGGGATTGAAGGAGTGAGAGCTTGCTTTGCTTGGCTGCCTCAATCGTACAGGAGAAATAGTAAAGGTTTCCCTTGCTCGAAAGTCAGTCGAATCCGACTCTAGGGTTGCAGTGCTCATCTCAGTTTCCAGGCTGAAGAGCCAGCGCTGTCCAAAGACGTTTCCATGGTCATGTGGCCGGCATGACTAGACGCCGAGGCACACGGAATGCACCTTTAAGCATGTTTTAAAGTAAAATAACTCCTTTGTGTTTGTGTCCTTTATAAAGTTTATATCTCCGCTACCTGGCATGACATTTTATGACACACACATGGCCTGGCCCGACAAGGTCTCATTTATGACAGATCCGGCCCTCATGATAAATGAGTTTGACACCCCCTGCTTTAGAGAGTCAAGATGCAGGTTAGTACCGTCAGGGAGGATGTTCATCCCTTTGTTTTGTTTCAAGTATTTTCCCAGTTTACCATCCCACATTAGTAAAGTTCCTTGTTTAAAAGTTAATACAAGTGTTCTGCTGCATTTATGGACTCTGCTTTTACACCGAAATCTCTAACAGTTCACCACTGCCTGCCTCTGCATAGCCACCCTTGGGACTTCTTCCTTGGCGGTCTCCCATCCTAGCGCTAACCAGGACAGACCCTGCTTAGCTACCCAGACCAGACGGTATCGGATCATCCAGGTCAGAACAAGAGACACTTATCCCAGGCCAAATGGTTGCTGAAGGCCAATGATTAACTCTATGGTCTCTCACACTTCCCTCGAGGGTTTTTTTTTTTTTATAATATGTAAATGTCTTTAATGGATCGGTTAAAACTTACATGATTAATCAATTTAAAATGATTCAATCATCTGGCAGCTGGGCAGAGGAAACAAAGGACAGGTCGTCCCACACAGGAGAAACAACGCTGTTCAAGAATGCAGACAAGCCGACATCTTACAAATAAGTTAATTTTATTGAATAGGTATCGGAGCTCCTCTCTATTTCAAACAATGGAGAAGCCAATCACACAGATTACAGAGCTATCAGTAACTTGTAGCAATCTTTCATAAAAGAAAGAAATGAATCAACAGTTCTATAAAAAAACAGCGACAGTCGTAACTGGAAGGGTTCCCCCCTCCTCTTTCTGAAACAAAAGCCAGATTTCATAATGACGATTGCAAAAAGACTGGTTTTTAGTGCTCTCGTATTTTACAAAAACAACAACCCCAACTGCTAAAAACGGCTCATACGCGTCTTTTTTTGTGTGTCAAAGAATGGAGCATATTAAAAAATAACATTTAATCGTAATCAGAAGGAAGATTGCACGTAGAAAAGTTTCAAGGAGACACACACATCCCACGAGAAAAGCCCACATTCGTGACCTGCTCCTTTTTATTTAGCGTCCTTGCTTCTTTGAAGAATTAATTCGGTATGATATGAGGGTAACGTTAAAAAAAATAAGAGACTTGATGCACTTTGGCTAGGATCCAAAGAAACTTAAGAGCACCCGAACGGAGCTCTTAAACTTCTCCTCACCCATCATTAGCTCCCTATGCTGCATAGCAGACTTCTTCAGAAGGACTCTGAAATTCAGACAACCCCCCGGGCGAGGGGATGTTCCTACAATTAATAGGGGGAAAGTCAAAAATTCTACCAGTATAGCCCATGCGCCTCTTTGGATCTGAGCCTTTTGGAAGGGCAACCGTCTGACGGGTCACGGATCTGCCTAAAGTACTACGGGGACATTCACGCTAGCATTTCGGGTGCAAATGTTTCAGGATCAGGGCGCAAGAATATGGAGAAACGATCAAACTTCTTCGCAAGGATGTCCATCTAGACATAATGAAGTGCAACGTTGCAGAGAATCTCAGGAGGCACAAGCTTTGCTCCTACGGTTTTTTGCCCTAATACAATCCTCTGCTGAAGGTGTTAAGCTTCATAAAAGGCCAAAACTATCTGCTAAGATAACGTTCTGCAGATAAGGTGATTTTTTTTTGCACAATTTTCTTTTTAAATTAAACATTTGCAAAGAGCAGCTCATCGCTTTATAACTATACATTTCTTCATAAATTCACTGGAATCTACACAGGCCTCTGAGTAAACCCCAAGTTCATCGGGGTTACTGCGAAGAGTCACCAACCCTCCACTTACTCTCTCTTTTTATATATAAATATGGCTTTGGTGCTAAGTGAATGGAGAACTCTAAGCTAATTGCAATAGGGTATTTGCCACAAAGAATCGCTGGGAGGCAGGAAAGCAAAAATTTGACCCAAACTTGATCCAAGGCTGAGAATTCTGACATAAGTAAATAGCACACCTTATTTGGTAACAAGATATTGAATATATCTGCTACCCTAAAAATGGGCAGGGTATATATTTGGGCATATAACAAGAGTTCCCTAATCTTAACTACAGGCTTATCTGCAAGGAACCCCCCCCCCGTATTTGTGCCTTTTGGGAGATCTCAAAAGTTCCTACAGTGTTCGCTATTGGGTTCTCTGTTCTCTATCACACCTATGGACACTGCAGTCTCCTTGGGGCATGCCCCCTGCCCCAGTCTATCTCAGGGTAGCTTCTGAGGGACCAAGACTGAATCCAGGTGCCTTCCCCGCACAGACATGTGCTTGGGGGGGGGGAGAGACCTCCTTTTCCACAGCACTTACTCTCTACTGAAGACCCACTGGTCTGTTCCTACTGAGGTAAAACCTCCGATAGGAGCAAGTAACAGATGCACTCTTGAGAGTTGTGTCTGAATCTAAAGATTTGCAGGGTGAGCTACAGCACCCGCATGGGTCTTGGTCCTGGCAAGACACATAAGGCAAATGCCCACAGGTGGCACGGGGTGGGGGTTGAACGTCCCTGCCAATATAGGCAACATAATTTTAGGCATGGAACTTTGGACAGGAGTGCCTTCTACCAGAAAACATTTTGAGCAGCCAGAGAGCGAAAACACCCCTCATTTTCTACATCCCTACTGACAGTGACCTACGACGTGACTTCTGTCACCCGCATGGGGGGGAGGGCCTTCCTGGGCAGCAGCTGGGGAGAGGAATGCTCAAAATTAGGAAAACAGGGCAACGGAAACATACCTAAAACGACACTAACCCTCCCGAAAGCCCTCTTTTGCTCTCATCTCCTCACCCTTCCGTCATCTCTGGAACCTCTGACCCCGTGCTGTCCTCACTTGGCTAGGGGGTGAGCACAACATTCCTGAGAGGCGGGCGGCTTCTCCTGAAATCCCCCCAAATGTTCTTTCCGAGGCCACCACCACCACCAAACCTCTTTCCTGGCGGCTCTCTCTACCTGTGGCGGGCCCGCTCTCTATCACAGTGGGCTCGTAGTATTATCGAGGCAGCGGCACACAGCACCTCTGGTTACCTTTGGATCAGCTGCTCTCGGGTCGAAGAGGGGCACGGAAAATTGGAGCCGGCCAGCTGGTGGCTCAGAGAGGGTTTTGGGGACCCCACGGCCTGAACTCCATGGCCCACGATCACACTTATGCTATATTAAACTGCATCTTCTAAGGCACCGCATCTTTAGAGGAAGGGATTACACTCACCGAGATGAAGGGACTCTGAAGCATTAAACTAACGCAACTGTCAATGTAAACAGAGAGTATGGCATGCATGGGATATATTTTTTTCCAGCTTAGGCATGGACAAACACTTCAGACTTTCCTTAATGGGCCGTGGAGAAGGGCGTCTCTGCTAAATCGAACAGAAACCAGGTCACCGAAGATCTCTACAGACAACACTACACGAGAAGCCAAATTTACTTTGCCCCAACAAGATGTTATTAAAACTGAAGACTCGTGGCTCCTGCCCCCTTCTGAAATAGTTCTTGGCATAACGAAGCAAGGGAGCCTCACAACTCGATAGTGCAATAGTCAGAATGACACATGTTGTGAGTCTGGACTACAGCTCCTCTTCCTTGGGGAGACAACGGCCTTTGAAATTAAGAATCCCGCCTCCACTGAAAGTCCTTGTTACCGTAGTTACTAAATCAACTACCTAATTATCACAAGTCCCTTTCAAACACTCATTCTCTTCCATGGAGGGTTCCAGCCACTCTGGCAGCTGTCGAAGATCAGTAGCTTCCAAAACAAATTATTTTTAAGCACCACACAATTAAAGGGGCCCAAAGTAGCAATATATAATTTTTAAGAAGACTATGAGCAGACTGCAGACATGTACATGAAAGCGACGCAGTCCCCAAACAGACACGGTTTTCATGGGAGTGGGGAAAGAGGACCGGAGCACAAGTAAATGTACCTAAGCCATTGGGAGTTCAGCCTGCAGCATTACATGTTTCCAGGTTACGAGCTGCACAAGAGAGTTGATCAAGTGTATGAAACGGAGATGAGAGCAGGATACAGTAACTGCCTTTCCCTACAAGCAATTTCTTGAAAAACTGACCATCTCTGGTCTTTAGTATAGAAAAATCGGGCCACAACGTGTTGTGAAATTGGCACTGCGAAATTTCGCCTTGGGTTGGTCCAAAGACCATTCTTTGCGGTGCAGGGGAATGGATGTCTTTTTGTGGGGCTGGGGGCTGAATTATGTTCAAAGCCTGAAAACTGTATGGCATCGAAGCCGCTTATAAAAGAGGATTCCACAGAGAAATAAAAAGTCGAAGAAGGGTTATTTCCTTTTACCAAAATATATAAACCAGCATATAAAGCTTTTTTCAATAAAAATCATTCGGTATCCCAGCCTTCAGCCACAGACACTGGTGTACGTAAAGAGCATTCGGAAAAATCAGGAACATCTACAAAGCTTTCTTGATAAGGTTAGTGCTACCACGTTTCCCACAACGGTTCTACTAAAAATGACAACACCTCTCTATAACAAAGGCGCAAAATATTGCTTTGTAGCCTATTCTGAAATTAATACAAAAATAATTCCTTTTCTCATAATTTAAACTTGGCTTGGAAAATCACAACGTAATACGGCCTTTTAAAGTCTACAAACGGAATGCACGAGCATCTTTCGTTACAGGTTTCTTTTCTTGAAAGAAAAAAAAAAAGGTCCGTCACATACACAGGAATGCACAAGTGCAAAGAAATCACTCATTTCAGTCCTCTGCCACGTTCCATCGTTCAGCAATAACCCAATTGCGTTTCGCCATTCCTTCGAACAAAAGAGAGTGCAGTTGGACAACACAAAAGGACGAAAGGAACTGTTCTGAAAAGCAACTGACCATCAAGGTAGTAGGAGCTTCCCCTCTCTGATAAGAATCTATTGAGTACTTCCATTCCCCTTTATAATAAACAAATTTCATGTTTAAAATTTACACACCTTTTTTTTTTGGGGGGGGGGATAGGATTATTTCAATTTGAGGGTCAGCTTAATGAAATCACATGACAATGGAGGCAATTTAGCTTCAGACTGCTTTGCCAGTTACCTTGAGGTAACGTAATAGAAAGCAGTTAAGGTGACCAATAAAAGCAAGAGAGAGAAGTCGTCCATGGGACAGTGCCATTGCGATTAAGACATTACTCCCAATTTGGACCCAGCATTCAAATCAATACAAGTCTCTGATTCTGTCAGAGTCCAAATGCTTCTGTAAGTCATCTCTATTAGCACAACTGTGAGTACAATTCTCTGCCAAAAAAGGACTGAAATTTTGCAACCAGTAAAAACGGAATTATCCAGCCTGTATACAGCCAACAAATCAAGCAAATATGCCTAACAGCCTATTCTGCATAACTTTTTCTGCTTTTTAAAAACTATTTTTGCATACATTTATTTTGAGGTTGCAAGTCGTTAAAGTGATGGAAACAGAACTGTGCAGTCTGACTTTTCATATATAACAAGGCACTGCCCAAGCAGTTTCAACCATATCTTTGCCAATCTATGGGACAGAAACTTATTTCCCCCCACAAATGAAAGCTGTGATTTTCAGGATGATGAGCTCTGCCCAGAAGCACATTCTGCATTTTTTCCCTGTGGAATTCTAGCCCACACTTCTATAGACATAAGCTCTTTGGGAAAGCTATAGAAATCTTTCAACCCCTTGGTGATCTACATTTTAACTGATGTTAATCATCTGTTTTCCAGGAAATATAGACGAAAACTGTCGTGCACATAACATTAATCTCGGGGGAGCAGGGACCTAGTATTTTCCGTGCATGGCTGCTGTTCAGTTTTTACCACCTGCCATTTTAAGGAAATGTTTTCACCTTCTTCTAAATACAGGAACAATGAGGGAAGATGCGTGTAGAGCAGGAACCCAGGGGTGAAGGCTGCAGGTACAGGAAATAAGATACCCATTATCCATATCACGTTACGGCAGCCCTTTCCTGAGTTCCAGATTTAAGCCAAATAGGATATTTTGCCACCAATTTTAAATGCATGTTGAATTGGAGAAAGGAAATCTTTGGATTCCAGAAGAGCAAGGGGCACACCATGGCCTTGTTTTGCAAGAACAGCAATGGATTAAATAACTGATTGGACTAAGGATGGTGGAGTGACAGCCGCAGAGTCCAATAGTCAGCCTTCGAGGGCTTATACCCACTCACAGAATCATCGGCCAACGTGCTTCAAAACCACCTAAAACACACCTGATCTGTAAACATGAGCGCATCATGTTTTATTCATTCATTAGCCCTTTTAAAACCTTTTTTAAATGCATTGTTATTACAAACAGTGAGAATGTTTATATACCATTTTCCTATTAACCCTCAGACCCTTTTTATCCCACAGAAGAAAGAAAGACCGAACAATTTTGCATATTTCCTCGTCTTTTCACACGTTCTGGATTAGCGGCTTGAGCAATTTAAGCAAGCAGTCTTTGAAACTCCCACCGGTAGACTTTCTTCTTCCGATGTCTATTAGCAATTCATATCCTGTATAGACACTTATTTGTAACCATAAAGCATTTTTAAAAAATGTGTAAAAACATCACTTTATTCAACTCAGAACAGTTAGCAACACGTAATACATTCAACCACTGTTCCACGTTTCATACTTCTCTGATACACCAAACAAAGGACACAATCCATTGGAAGTCCACTTGCGCAAGCCTCTTAGAAATGAACAGGAGTCGGCCAAGCAAACAGACTTACTCGTGTTTGGCTTCTACTCATTGTTCAAGGGAACTTCTCAATAAATCGTGCCTCTGTTTTACTAAAAACCAGGGCTCCGACACAAGACCAGAATTCCCCATGTCTACCAAGGAATTTTGTCTCTGTCCGGCCCTACCTTCCTGACTTGGAACAAGCCCCCCCCCGCCCCCACTCACCCCTTAGCCCTTTACATATTGAATGGTCTTCAATACCGACTTTACCACCCCACCAAGTAACCCAAACCCCACCAATTGCTGGCACGAGCGAGAAAAATGCTGAGCTAAACGAGACAACGGTGATGTAGGTAAAGTGATAGGCACAGAAAGAGAGACAGAGTTCAGGCAAAACTTATTTTGGCTTTCGACATCAACAGCTCTCAAGAACTGGCTAGGTTTCATGAATGTCTAATTTTTTCTGGTGCGAAAGAAGTAGGCAACTGGATAGGCTTTATTGCTGCTTCCATTAGCCAATCAGCAACTATCTTTCAGAACAGTTAAAACTGATAATTAAGGTTGAAATCTCCCATCACTGACCACTGCCCCGTGTTTAATCTCCGGCTACATTTTAGACGCTCTGACAAGTTGCAATTAGGCTGTCCTCCGCGCTCCTCTTGTCTCCTTTCCCAACTTGCAAGTGTGAGCACACTCCAACCTGCCACGACGTCCAAACACAAATGCCTTGGCGAACTGGGGTTTGCTTACTCCCCACCACCATAAGCTAGGATTCTAAAACTCGGTTTGCTCCCGATTCAGAACCCATTTTAGGCAATGTACATGAGCTTCCAGTTCACAAAGGCAGATCCATTCAGACGTCACAGCAAATGGAAGCTGCATCAACCCGGGAACATGTGGATGGAGGGGAACACGCCGGTACAGCCACAGGCTGTGCTCAAACTCCGGGAGACTTCACTGCAGCTTGCTGTGACATCTGGATGTGAGCATGTGAACCACTTGATTGCCACGGTCTGCTGCTCCCTGTAACTTCCTATCTTGCGATAGTCTGATAAAAAGGATCAACGGGAACCGGCAAAAGCAATTTGAACATCCAAGCTAGCACTGCCATCTCTCTGGCTTTACAGGGGATTGAACCGGGAACCTCAGAACTCAAATTTTGCTTCTGATCTTAGCCTAGTGAACTACCGTGGCTTTTTTCCTTTTTTTACCACTCCAAACTCGGGCATCATGAAACTCGGGAATTAGATAAAAGCACAAAGCCTCTGGAATAGCCAGGCCTGGTGTAAACAGAAGAAACCTTGATGTTTTGTCTTTGCGTGGTCAGCAGAAGAATACCTGTGCACTTGAGAGACCCAGCCTTCCAAGGTCAAATCCCACCGCTGACCTTCTGAGCTGACAGATGCTCACACCACACCTGGATTTGGATACAGCCCCCCACACACACACCATTATTTCTCCCTACACTTCTGTGCCTGAAGCATCTCCATTGTTTGTGGGGGAGAAGACAGCTTAAAGCCACTGTCCTTGTGAAGTGGTCCGCTACCTAAATTAGGTTGTTCCATCCCATACCTGAGGGTTCTTGCTAGAACGAAGGAGAGATGGGACCCCACAAACAAAGCTACTCGTACCTCTAAGTGGAAGAGTTTCAAGATTACGGCCTCAAACAAGGACCAGAGAGTGGGTCCCAGGAAAAGAAGCCGCTATTGGGCAGCATGGAAGCGGCACTGATTTAACCAACTAATCATAGCAATGGTTATTCTGAGGTCTGGGCAACTCCTCAAGATGGAATTCAATTCTGCTTCCTGTTTCAGAATTATCTAGTGCCCATGGTTGGCCGAAGCAATTATTCTGCTTGTTAAAATCTCAAATTTCCTCATACAGATTGCCTTATAATTTTTTTTAAAAGAAGTATACTACATTGCAATAATTTTTAAAAGTTGCAGATTGTTTAAAAAAGCTTTTTATATACCCAAATCACAGGGAAAAGCAGAAATTGTTGTTAACGGCAATTTTGTCACGCCTAACTTCACCTACAGAAGCACTCCTAGGAATATCAAGGGCTACCCTTAACATGAATGCATTAGTGATTACTAATATTTGCTTTCTTAGAAGCTTTAAAAACAATCATTCCTGACCTCTCTCTCTCTCTGTAACAATCACAGGTGATTCCATCTGATACCACGAATTTCTTTGGCCACAAAAATATATGAGCGAATAACCGCCCCTAACCCAACACAACTAAGACACCGCAGTACAGTATTGTACAAAATGGAGAACAATCGAAGATTGTTAGGAATGAACCACACAAAAATGTTAAGGGAATTGTAATCCACACAGGAAGGGCCCACGACATTCATTTTGCGCCTTGGTTCTCCACGGGAAGCACAGAAAGGACGAGGAAAGAGTTTCGGCAGGAAGGAAGGAAGGAAGGAAGGAAGGAAGGAAGGAAGCCGCCCCCATCCCCCTGTACTGAAATAAAATGCTGGTCATGAAGACAGCAAAGCCAGCCAGGGCTGATACATCGCTGACCCTCTTCCCACAAGAGAAGGAAGACCCGCGTGGCAGAACCTTTCTGTGCATTTGCTCCAAAAATCTCACTATGTGAGAGCGGCCCTTCGGTGTGGTAACACAACCTCCCCTGGAAAAAGAAGGGATGCTAATTTAGAAACACTACAACCCGCCCCCTCCAAATATGCAAACGGCAAGCCTGGATTCATGAAGAGCTTTTGGGGTAAAGCAACGTTTTGTACGGTCCTCTCTCCTCCACCCAGCCAACACAAATTCTTCTGAAGAGAACACGGGCTTCATTTTGCACCAAAGGGCTGCTTCAACAAGAGGCGGCTGAAACGTGTGTCTGGCCACCCAGTTCTCGCTTGGCAAGTGGATCTGGGTATGTAAAACCAAGTACAAAATGTAAATGCAAGGAATAGCCTTGACGGAATCTTGGTTTTTTTAAAGAAAAAAACACACGCAAGTGGCCTATAAACACAAGAATGAAAAGCTGCAAGGCCCTAAGCACGGCCCACTCATAGTGAAAGAACTTTGCTAATTAGGGAAAGGGGACCACAGCGAGGATTTGGAAGGCAGCAAGTGACACCCACTAACACCCCACCTTTCCCTGCACCTCATGTGCAGCAGGGTCCTTCGCAGATGCCTGCCTGGACTCAAAAGTGGATCAACAAACTGAACCCAGACCTAAGGAAGAGGCAGAAGGGCGAAAGAACCCACGGGCGCGCCTGGGGCATCTCGGGGCAGGGCCCCCTGACTTACCCCCCAGGCCTCTCGACTTTTAAATTTTATTTTATTTCTGCCGGGTCGTCACCCTGCCCTGTGAGCACCAGCAAGCCCAGTGGGATAGGACACAGCCGAGCAGAGAGCGCCCCTGCCACTGAAGAGCTCACAGCCTCCTCGCCATCGTCACGGCCTCCTGGTTGTCTCGGCCCCACAGAAGGGAAGGCCAGCGAGGCTAAAGTCCTAGAGAGGCCGCCAGGAAAGCGAGGTGGGGAGGCCACTTCCTTCCTGCCCGGAGTGTGCAGGTGGGGAATCGGCCTTTCTTGTTCTCACGTGTGCAGAGCGGCATCAGCTCCTCCCTCCTGGGTGAGTCAAGGGCTATCCCGGGGCAGGTTGGCTCACGGGGTGTGTGTGCCCTTCGACTTACTTAAATGCCCCCGGATCCTGGCTACGCCCCTGCCCACGGGTAAGGGGAAAACAGGCACTCCCTCTTGCACAGGTCTGAGAAATTAATCCTTTCCACGTTCATGGCAAGCCACAAGTTATTGTTCCACCCAAATCGTAAGCTCTGTTTCACCCTCCACCCTTCCAGCCGAAATAGCTTAATATTGGTTAGGAGAGGAGAAACCGCGTAGCTTTGTTTTTGTTTTGACCTAACTCTGAAACCAGAGCTGATCCATTTATGAGTCACCAGTGAGGAGAGCAGACAGGGATAAGGGGAAGAACCACCGACTTCATTCCAAGCATCACTAACACCAGAGGGTTCCAGTCCAGGTGAATCATGCCTGTATTACTGCTAGCCATTTTTGTTTTGTAGTCTGGGTTTTATTGTTATGATTCACCGATGTTGCAGTTTCGTTTCTGGAAGTTTCGTCGAAGGCTACTTCGGGCACGAATATTTCCTTACACAAACCAGCTTCCTCTCAGCGGCAACAATGCATTCTGTGCAGACCGGTGCCAATGTACGAAACTGTGTCGTGTGAAGTCGCTGGGGGATGCGTGCTTTGCAAATAATTTTTTGGCAAGTGACTAAAGGGAAGGTTACTCAGAGATCAAGCCAGGTTAGCTTCACAAGTGTCTTGCTACCAGTTTAGAAAGACCCCCACCCCAAGCGTCTCTGGTTCTTCATTTCTTCTGCCACTTCCTCCCAGAAGCCTTGAGAAACTACCACGAACGCAACATGTGCCATTTCCCTGAACTGGAGCAGAAGGCCAGGACGTTGCCTTCTGGACTCTCTACCAGCCTTCTCAGACTGTGGATCATGCTATTTCAAGTCTTAGCAAGTAGTTTGCCAGGAAGGGGAAGGAAAAGAGAAGATGGCGGCCTCTGTTAATGCCAAATGAAATCTGATCTGCAGTTGCATTTACAGAACATTGGACCTAAGACAAGCTCAATGAGTTCTAGAGATTATCAAAACAAATCTGGTTTCCAAACAACGGCAGTCTTGGCTTCGAGGTCTCATAATACTGCTTAGATGGAACTCAGATTTTTATATTTATTTGTCTTCTATTAAAAGGAACTCGGGTTTTTTTCTTCAATAGAATGTATTGGAGAAGGTTAAATTTGAGCACAATCTTTCTTAAAATTCTAAAATTAAAAAAATAAATAAAAATTGACCGGAGGTACACGTACAAATAGAAAATAGCTAGCTGTGGTTGTAAATAGCAGCAACTCTTCATGGGGCTAATATCTATAATTTTAAAAATGAATTCTTACATGCATCAAAATTCCACATTCTGTTTAGGAATAGCGACAGCAAAAGAACTGTGGATCCAAAATTCCATATCTGCTAAACCCGCCAATTGCCAGAAAAGCTTAACGGGAGATGAGGGATCGAAGCCGGGAATTGCAAAAATATGGCTGCCTTCGTTCCATCGCGCAAAGGATGCCCCACCCTTTAAACTGTAAAGTGCTTATTTCAAAACACGAGGGCCTGGCAAACTGCTCAAAAGAATTTAAAAACAGGCATTTTTACCAGGAGTATGTAATTCGGAGAACTTGTTAGATGGAAAGCCCTTTAGTAGGTTCTTGAAGATCCCGTGAAGTACAAAACTAGAATTTGATTTATATTCCTATTCCCAAGAATCTGCTTGGCTTTAAGTAAAGCAGCGCTCATGAATCCAGACCTTCATTTGTATATTTGTGGAGAAACCGTAGTGCAAAAGCAATACAAACACTTATAAAGGTGTGAGCATGTTAGAATGTACTGTACACAAAACCACTATGCCCTTTTTTTAAAAAAAAAAAGAGGGGAAAGAATGGAAATTAAAAAAAAATATCCAGAAATGACTACAGAATGAGGCAGACACTATCTTATTACAATACCGTATTCTCCAGTTATGACTTTTTCCCTATCTTTCTACTACCTGAGTGATGTCAGTGTAAATTCAGGCACCATTAGTAAAAATTTGACCACACATATACACAGCACTGACAAAAGGAGTAAACAACCTTTCAGCTTCACCATATGTAAAAAAAAAAAGAGAGAGAGAGAGACACTGACAAAATGGAAAATAATAAGCTCTTTATGATAAATTAATCCTTTTTTTCCCCCTCACCCTTGGCGGGGGTAGGGGAACACACTAGACCTTTCTCCCCTTAGATCCTGTTTTCCTTCCTCCCATAATCCATTGCCACACACTTGGGTAAGTAAGAAAATGGAGGAAATAAATATTGGTGGGAAGCGCTCCACTGTCTTCAATGCCGATGTACCTTGCTTTCGCGCTCCCTACGTTTTAGCTCCTCCTTATAGCAGTAGGAACAATAGTTTTCGGTCTCGGGGCGACCGTAAAAGGAGCAGTTCTCCTTCTTGCAGCGGTTCTGCTGGATCGAGTATCTCGGGCAAAGCGGGCTCCTGCCTCGGTTTTTGTCATTGTTCAACCAGGTCTGAGGGACCTCCTCGTCTGCATATTCCAAGCAGTCTCTAATGTCATTGGTATTAAACCCATTGGTGTACGTCTGCGACTTGTGGTCCGTGGGCATAGCATAGGTCAGGGATTCTACCGTGTTGACAGTACGGATGCCCGCTATCCGGGCCGGGCTGTAACTCTGAGAAGACAACGACCGGTTCTGTTGGGGGTACGTGGCGCAGGTCTTTAAGGTGCCGACCACCGGTTTGTAGGTATCGTCTTGGAAGCTCGATGGCTTGGAGTTGACATCATGCAAATGGATGACACTTTGCCTCTGAACGGGGGGCGTATGGCTATAGTGGGCAGATACCGGAATGGGTCCGCTTTTCTTCGCGCTGTTGCTAGGCGAAGAGAATGACGCCGGCGTGGGACTCGTGCGGTCTTTGAACTTTAAGACCAATTGCGTCGTATGGCTTTGAGGCAGGACGGGTGACGCCCTTCCCTGAGGAGACGAGTCCAGCTTCTCTTTCGAGTAGGCTTCTTGCTCAAGCTTCCGGCAAGACGTCCCGTTGAGCGCAGCCTTCTTCTCCGCCTCTTTCCTCTTCTGCTCCTGCTCGGCACTGAAGCGCTCTTGCGCGCTGGTCAAGTAATAGCCGATCATCTCCTCATGGAACTGGTGTCTGTGGCTGGTCAGGAGGAGGCCAGCGAAAATGAACTTGCGCTCCCCTTGCATGGCCGCCCTCAGGATGTTGAGGCTCAGCTTCACGTCGGTGCTGTACTTCCACGGGTCCGACTGCTTGTCCGAAGGAGATTTGGAGTTCATTTTTTCTACGGGAGAGACGCTCGCCTTCTCCGTGGGAGAGGGGGTTGTCTTTTCGGAAGGAGACGTGCTCGCGGACTGGCCTGACTCCTCCTTGCTTCCTTTCCGCGACTTGGACTTTTTCTCCTTGGCTTTCTCGACGATCTCCCCATTCTTCCCGTTCCCCGAATTGGCCCTGCTCATCTTGCCGTGCACGAGTCCTCCCAGCCCACCCATGTTCTTTTTCAGCTTGATGCCGAGGGTTTTGCTCAGGCTCCCGAGCTTGTTGGCGACCGAATCGGCCCGGTTTTTGTCTTTGTCCTTCCTTTGCTTTTCTTTCTCCTTCCCGTTTTTGCCATTATTGCCATTAGAATTACTACAGATGGAGTCCCTGTCAGAATCCACGGAATCGGCCAGAGACTGGACGTCTTCTCCGGCTGAGGCAGTTGGAGATTCTGGCTGAGCCAGAGGAGCCTGGCGGGAGAAGCGAGTCAACGATTAGAAACCAATGAGCATTCCAAGCGCAACAGCCAGCTGCGGTAAGAACCCTGTTATTGATACTGGCTGTGGTCTCACACACACTAAATAACCCATTTTCAGTGCACTCTCCAACTGGGTTTCACTGTTTCAGTCAATAGCTTTAACGGCAGTGCAGGTGCTCCCTCCGTCTCTCTCTGCTGCTTTATTAAAATAAATTAATTATGCAGACTGAACCTGCAAGTTATGCGATGCAAAATACAGTTTTGAGAAGAATAATATATACAAATGGAGATGCGGGACCGATGATCTGATAAAGGCTGAGGTCACACACAGACGAAATAATCCACCTTCAGTCCACTTTCCAACTGGATTTTGCCAGTTTGCACAGTAAAAACCAGTTGGAAAGTTCATTGAAAGTGGATTACTTAGTGCGTGTAACTGCGGCCATTCTTTTTTTTATAAATATGATTAATTAACCGGAATGAATATACCAAATATGCAATACTCTAATACACGCAATATCATAAAAACTTAAAACTGAGAAATTAAAATTGATAACTTATTTATGATCGGAAAGAAGGAAAGGGGAAGTGACATTTTTTTTAAAAAAAGAAACTCGATTAATTCAAAAACAGGTCATAGGCCTTCCTGTCTGGGATAATATTATCGCACTTGAGATATTCTATCACTACATTCCACCCCTCTTCCTGACTAGCTTTCCACATATTTATGACATGTTCCTCAAAGAAGGAATTGTTTGTTATTCTACACATTACATGCATCTCCCATGCAATGCTCCTGTGAGCAAAAATTCTACTTTGTGAGCTACTGGCATTAAGGCTGTGAGCTGAGCGATTTGGCTACTGCATCAATTAGTTTGCTCTGGAGCCATCCTTCCTGAGCGGAGACAGAAATGTGTGTGCTGGAGGCTAAAAAACTGTGAGCTAGCTCACACTAACTCAGCTTAGAGGGAACACTGCTCCCATGTTTTATTATACCATTCCATCTTCGTAGGTGGTGTATCTGATTTCCAGCGTTTAGCTATTAATAACCTTGCCGTTATCTGCATTCTGATGTGATTTTTACATAGGAAAATAAAATAAAATAATCTCTAAAAACCTGGCTCCGCACATGGGGTTAATGCCCTGAAGAGCCAAGCCCAGACTAATTAATTTAATTCTGATCTTTATGAAAAAAACTTCCCCGAGACCTCAGATTCCACACCAGGTATAAGAGGGGCTGTGTGAAATGCTCCCCTTAAACTGTGGAGTCCTGTGAGCAAAAATTCTACTTGGTGAGCTACTGGCATTAAAGTTTTGAGCGAGCGATTTCGCTGCAGCATAAATTAGTTTGCTCTGGAGCCGTCCTTCCTGAGCAAAGACAAAAATGTGTGAGCCATGGCCTGTTCTGGATTCCCTTTGACTGGCACCCCAGCCTGTGACACCTTGTGCCAGAAGACCAGCGTAGGGTCTTGTGCCCCCTGTCCCCCTCCATGAGCAGAGACCCACACTGCTGGCTCTCATCCTGGCCCTTAGATACAGTAGGGTTATTGGGGGCTCCACCCCCTTCCTTAAAGGGCCAGCCCCCTCCTTAAAGCCCCCCCCCCGTGCTTCTTCCCAAAAGCATTTAAAGGAATCCTTTAAATGATTTTGAAAAGAAGCAGGGGTAGCAAGGGCCCCTCTCCCTCTCCTCTTGCAAGATTTAAAGAGCCCTCCAGCTGATCGGCAGGCCACGTGCTCCCCGCCGATCTGCTGGAGGGCCCTTTAAATCTTGCAGGAGAGGAGTGTAGTATGAATGGGAATATAAAGGTTTTTTTTTTCTTTTTGCTTATTCGTATTTTTCTGGTTTTACAGATTCTTCTCCTAAGTAAGATTTTATTAGGATGTGATAAAGGCCTACCTAAATAGTAGGGCTTTCTCTTGTAGGTTAGATTGATTTTCTAGCTGATGGTAGCAGACAAGAAAATAACATTCTTTTGGTGTAGAAGGTAGGTATAGAGCAGTGTTCCCTCTAAGCTGAGTTAGTGTGAGCTAGCTCTCAGTTTTTTAGCCTCCAGCTCACACATTTTTGTCTCAGCTCAGGAAGGAGGGCTCCAAAGCAAACTAATTTATACAGCAGCCAAATCCCTCACTCACAACTTTAACGCCAGCGGCTCACAAAGTGGAGTTTTTGCTCACGAGACTCCACAGCTTAGAGGGAGCATTGGTATAGAGTTCATAGTTTTCAGTTGTTTAGGGTAAAACTTTGCAGTGTCTGGGCCAAAAAGGATTCTAGCTGCCTATCAGAGAAACGCACCTTTGTTTCAGTATTGAGAATCCTCGGCTAATACTATTCAGGTTCGGTCAAATAAACATTTTAAGATATTATGTAGGCAGCACCTTTCTTCGTATTTGGCTAATGAGTGGATTACACTGTCCTTTGTAACCAATTATGCTTTTTATTATTATTATTGTATTATGTTTATTTATGCTTTTTTACATAACAACATAGATGTATAAATATAATATAGCTGAGTCCACTTCTAAGACTGGTTATCTAACCAAACATACACTCTAAACCATCTTTTGGAATATATTTCTTCATCCTTCCCTTGTAGTATCATATCTAGTCTGTCCATTTCCGTAATTTCTAACAATCGATATATTAAACCCTCTCTTGAGGGTGTTCTATTGGATTTCCAGCACTTGGAAAGTAATATTCTAGCAGCTGTTAAAGCACAAGCTATAATATATAGATTGTTTTTTTCCACATCTATCGTAACTGTCAGGAAACATTTTTAGTAAGAAAATTTCTGGTGTTAAAGGCAGATCTCTATTCAATATTTCTCTTATTATTTTATGTATTTTAAGCCAGAAGCTCTGGATTTATGCCACATCTCCACCACATATGGAAAAAGGTTCCCACACTGCATTTACATTTCCAACAGCTGTTTGATGTATTTGGATAGCATTTAGATATTTTATCTGGTGACCAGTGCCATCGATGGAAGATTTTATAGATATTTTCTTTATAGGGTATTGCTCTCATAAATTTAGCCATTTTCCATATTTTAGACCAGGAATCTAGATCTATATTATGACCTATGTCCTGCATCCAAGTGACCATTGTTGTTTTCACTGTTTCATCCAGCACGGGATCGTCTAGCAGGAAAGTGTATAATTTTTCGATCATTTTTGTCGTTTGTGGATAGCCAAATCTTGTCTAAATCATTTCTTGTCCCATAAAAGCCTACTTTGTTATCTTTATTATATAAGATATAACCAATTATGCTTTTTGAATGTCATCTTCTTCACTATTGTCACTCAGGGTATTAAACTTCATGTTGCGCTCAGAAAGCAGTCAATTTTTGACAGGCTAAGTTCGGCCTAACCTGTTTTCAGGTATTTTAATTGCAATTAAAATCAATGAACCTTTGCTCCTCATTTTGATTTCTTTTTTGGACTGGGAATCTATTTGTATAACAGGAGGGAGAGGGGTGCCCCCCCTTCATTATAGCAAACAATGGTAGCCCCACCAGAAATAAAATGTTGCCCCCCCCAGCCACAAAATCCTGACCACGGGCCTACTCTCATCTCCCTCATGCAGCTGATGCAGAATAAAAGGGGTGGGTTACCCGTGTTTCCGATGGTATGCGTATCCAGGTTACATTCATGTAACTGTGCAGAAGGTTGAGTTTTGCCTCCAGAGAGAGAATCAAACTGAGAAAGGGCGGGGAGGGGAAGAGAGAGAGAGAGAGAAAGGGAAAGGAAAGACCACACACCACATAATTACTGAAAAGAAGTACACCCTCCTACCTCCGCACATAATCAAGAGGAACAGCCACAAGCAAGGGCACTTTTGGGCTGCAGGTGCTGATGTGGCCGGCTCTCCGAGAGGAAACATCTCAGCAAAAAAAATGGCGGCGGTGGTGGTGGGGGACGGGACTTTTCTTGGGACACCCGGGAGCTCCCCCGGGGAAGCTAGCTCTGCACGAAAGCCTGCTAGTGCTAGACCCAACCAGTGTTCCCTCTAAGCTGCGTTAGTGTGATCTAGCTCACAGTTTTTTAGCCTCCGGCTCACACATTTTTCTCTTAGCTCAGGATGTATGGCTCCAGAGCAAGCTAATTTACGCAGTAGCCAAATGGCTTGCTCACAACTTTAATGCCAGTAGCTCACCAAGTAGAATTTTTGCTCACAAGACTCCACAGCTTAGAGGGAACATTGGACCCAACCTCACTTCTTGTTAAGTCATGAGGGCTTCAACGCAAGGCCAAAGCGCTCAGTTCATGGGAGCGTGGAATCATCATGTGGCCGAACGGTGCTGTAAAAGCCGGGCCACTGAATCTCCCGGGGGACTGTTTGCGGGACTGCAAGAAGGGAAGGGGAGATGGCATCCATGGCGGGCTGGCGGAGGGGGTGGGCCAGTGCCAGACGCAGGAAACTGGGGCTCTCCTGACCATCGCTGGCCCTATCAGCAGAGTCTTGGGCCCCCCGGGAGTGGGAGCGCACGGCCAATACTTAAGGGGCTGTGCCATCCCACCCGCCATTCTTCGGCTTCTGTGTGGGGCTCAAACACCTCTACGCGGCTGCTTTTTGTTCTAGGGCTGCTACTAGGAATGTAGGCTCAGTAATGGCCCAGCTACCGCGTCACGGATACTGCAGTGCCTTCAAGTTAAGCTGATGCTGGAATCGTAACGGTTCTCTAAAAGGAAACAACAACAACAATGGGTCTTACTTGGCCAACTTGGTGTTATTGTCGTCATCTCTCCCCCACTCCCAGTCTTTCCCTGGATCAACCGCAAAGTGCAAAGGCAGTAACTTGTGTTCAGAGTCAGTCAGAGGGATCACCGCTGAAGGAAAAGAAGAGAAGAACGGAAAGGAAGAAATTAGTTGAGCTGGAAGGGGTAGAGGAGGAGGAAGAATCACCAGGAGAACCGGGAGGGAGGGAGCAATTTAAAGGCACCGCAAGGTCAAAAGGGCTCTGTCTGGCGTTCAACCTTTCTTCCCTTTCTCGACTCGCTTCCTCTGCAAACTGCGATGGGCTCTGGTAACATGCGCAGAGATTTACAGTGAAGAAAAAGTAGCCACCGGTGGTGAACGCATGAAGCTGCCTTCTACCGAGCCTCGGTCTAGCACGGTCAGGCTCGTCTCCTCCGATCAGCACAGGCCCTCCGAGATCTCAGGTGGAGGTCTTTCGTGTCCCCTGAGACTCGATCCTTTCAACTGGGGAGTGAGCCTGGGACCTTCTGTGTGCCAAGCAAAACCTCTGCCACTCAACCACGTCTGCTCTCCACAAATTGTTGTGTCAAGTATCATGTTCAGTTTTGGGCATCACAATTTAAGAAGGATCTAGACAAGCTGGAAGGTGTCCAGAGAGGAGGGCAACGAAGATGGTGAGGGGGCTGGAGACCAAGTCCTATGGGGAAAGGTCGAAGGAGCTGGGTAGGTTTAGCCTGGAGAGGAGGCGACTGAGAGGGGACAGGATAACCATCTTCAGGCACTTGAAGGGCTGTCATATAGAGGATGGTGTGGAGTTGTTTTCTGTTGCCTCGGAAGGTCGGACCAAAACCAATGGATTAAAATTAAATCAGAAGAGGTTTTGGCTAAACATTAGGAAGAACTTCCTGACGGTTAGAGCGGTTCCTCAGTGGAACAGGCTTCCTTGGGGGATAGTGAGCTCTCCCTCTTTGGAGGTTTCCAAACAGAGGCTAGATGGCCATCTGACAGTAATGCTGATTCTGTGAACTTAGGCAGATCATGAGAGGGAGGGCAGGAAGGTTTGCCTCAATGCTTAGTTCTCGTGGCCCTTTCTTACACACCCAGGGAAATGATGATGGCCACTTTGGGGCCAGGAAGCAATTTTTCTCCAGTCCAGTTTGGCCGGGGATCCTGGATGGGTTTTTTTGCCCTCTTCTGGGCATAGAACAGGGCTCATTGGGGGTCGGGGGAGGTATTTGTGAATTTCCTGCATTATGCAGGGAGGGGGTTGGACTAGATGACCCTGGAGGTCCCCTTCCAACTCTACGATTCTATGAGATAGCAGTTTTTACGTCTAGACTATGTGACTGACTGCTCCAACTCCTGAAGACTCAGGATGGGGGACAGCAGTTTCTCATCTGAGTGTTTCTCAGCTTAACACTGGGAGCCAGGCGGCATCTCCTCCCATCCAGCAGATTGCAAACAGAGGGTGGTGTGTGCTTTCCCAGTTCCGACCTTCTATCCCGTGGCCACAGTGCTTTAGAATACTTTGCAGTGCCCCTTATCCCTCCATATAGGTAAGATGGCATTTCCTGCTTTCATTCCAACTTATCGCATCAGGTGCTGTCGTGGCTCAATGCTGCCATCTGCATACCGCTGCCAATTTTGCACTGATGGAAAACCGGTTCACACCCATGTTCCGGTCCAGAGCATTCCACGGGATCTAATTATTCCTCTGCCCTGGCCCCAGCCTGGTGGAACGAGCTGCCTCTTGAGATCAGGGGTCCTGCCCGATTTGCTACAATGCTGCAGGGCCTGCAAGACAGAGCCGCTCCGCTGGGCCTTTGGATAAGGCGGCGGACATCCCGATTCTATCTTGGCCTCCCCTGCTGACAGCGCTGGCCAATCCAGCTCAAATGGAGCATTGCCGTCGAAGCGAATCCACCCTGCTTTGTGTCTGATTGGGTTAATTAGAAAGATGGCGTCATGACCCCAGCAGGTCGCCACCTTCTGCTGCCACCACTCTGGACTTCGGGTCCCTTGAGAAGGCCCGGAGTACCCGCCCAAGCCCATCCAAAATGCCCCCTTTTAAGCCGAGAAATATATAGGCGTGATGACCAGGCAGAGAACATTAAACTAATGGTTTATTAACACAGTATTGGGGCGAGGAAAACAAGTCAAGGGGCTTTAAAATATATAACTGTGTCTAAAGGCAAAATAAACACAAACCTAATGCGACTACCCAGTTCACTTAACTAGTTACTACTTAAGGCTTACAGTCTTCTTATACCAGGCCTGTCCCTGTACTCACTCTGTCTCAAGTGAGGGAACTTTCTCCTCAGACCAGACTGTCCCCTCAGTTTATCTCTGTGAGAGGGAAGACCGCAGAAGAGCAAAAGAACACCAGTTTCATGGCCCACAAAGCTTAAGTTCCCTCTCCTCACACAATCCCTGCAGTCCCATTGGTTACAGCCGTCACTAAGCATTGTGGGGATTGTAGGCTGTCTGCTTTCCACTGCCACACAGGTCTCTAGAGGCCTAGCCCTGCACAGATCATGACAGATGGTTTTAAGTATTTGATTATATTTTTACTTTGAGATTTGTGGCTAGCCCTGAGCCTGCTTACAGGGAGGGTGGGATAAAAGTCAAACTGATAAAATAAAATAAAATAAATTTCTCCTAACGTATCTGGTATATGCCCTTTCCTTCCCCCGGTGCCTCCCTTTGTGTGGAACTTGGACCCAGATGGTTCTTAAACCAGGATGCTCACTAAGATGTGATACTGAGGCAGAATTACAGGAATGAACGATAGGAGGAGGCGACAATCCTTTTGACTGCAAAATTTATCAGTGGTAACAGGCATCTCTGCGGGCACTGCTTTCGCCACCTCTAACAAGAGAAGCAAAATTCTTCGAGGTCCTCACTTAATTCTAGCAGTCTCTTGCAAGGTTGTGTTGTATCACTGCTCCCGGCCAAGCGCTCTATAACTTTCAAATCAATTTTATTTATTTACTTTTTGCTCTGATGTCTAGTGAATACTGCATAAATCCCTTGCATAATTTAAACAATCATTTGGTTGAACTAACAAGGTCTTGCTGAATGCGAAGCAAACAAAAAATCGGGTCATTTCCTCGGAAATTTCCACAAGTTTCATAATAAAACCCTGCAAAATCCACATTTGAATCTTTACAGGCACAGACAAGATGCCTCCTCAGTAGCTGCTCCAGTCTTACTTACTTGCAATAATATACTAAACACACACACACACATTTTTACACCGCACATGCATCTTTAAAAGCAAAAGATTATCACAAAAACCACAAAATCAAGCAGCAGACGAGGGAATTTCTCATCCCCTGGAGTCAAAGAGTTTGAAAGGGCCTTAAGGGCTGTCTATTCTAACTTCCTACTTAAATGCAGGAAATCCATAAGAAGAAGAGAAGAAGAGATTGGATTTATATCCTGCCCTTCACTCGGAGTCTCAGAGCAGCTTACAAACTCCTTTCCCTTCTCCTCCCCACAACAGACATCCTTTGAGTCATAGTTCTGACAAGAGCTGTCCTTGAAAGAGCAGTTTCTGTCAGAGCTCTCTCAGCTCCACCTCCCTCACAGGGTGTCTGTTGTGGGGAGGGGAAGGGAGTTTGTAAGCCCCTCTGAAACTCCCTTGGGTAGTGAAGGGTGGGGTATAAATCCAGCCTCCTCTTCTTCTCTTCCTCTTCTTCATCAGGAATGCCAGTTGAGATGCCATAGCTAAGCACCTGATGGGAAAAGTAGTAGAGTCAGTTTGGTGTAGTGGTTAAGTGCGCGGACTCTAATCTGGGAGAACCGGGTTTGATTCCCCACTCCTCCACTTGCAGCTGCTGGATGACCCTGGGCAAGCCATAATTCTGGCACAGCTGTTCTCGAAAAAGAGCAGTTTCTGTCAGAGCTCTCTCAGCTCCACCGACCTCACAGGGTGTCTGTGATGGGGAGGGGAAGGGAAAGGAGTTTGTAAGCTGCTCTGAGACTCCTTTGGGTAGTGAAAGGTGGGGTATAAATCCAATCTCTTCTTCTTCTGATCAGTTAAAGCAGCACACAGTTTTTTGGACAGCAGAAAAGAGCAAGAGTCCTGTAGCACCTTAAAGACTAGCAAAATATGTGGCAGGGGAGGAGCTTTCGAACTAATGCCAAAGAGCCTGCAACACTGTTAACATTTCACTAGGTGGCACCAGAGTATATCTACACTTAATTTAGAGACCCAGTAGAATGGATCCCATTACCAGCAGTATTAGCCACCGGCACAAAAGCAGTTCTAAGCGTCGTCTGGAGAGGAAATATTGTGATGGGAGCCAACGAAGCAGTGCACAATCCAAGAGGCTCTCCCTCAGCATCCTCAGTGACACTGCAAGAAATCTGGAGACGCACAGACTGCACAGAACAGCTCGGAGTGCACGTTAAGGCTTTCTGTGTCTGGGTCCTCTTGCTTTTGCAGACCGTCTTCTCTCGCTTCACAAAGGTTGAAGGGCCCAGAAAGCTGGGTGGCAAATCTCCAACTGCATTACGTCTTCCTAACAAGTTCAAATCGTCTGTGCTCCCTCTGAGGTGTGAACGACGTGAGATGCTCAGTCGCATGATGTTTTTTTAAAGGACGCGGAGCAGACTCGGGGGCTGAAACAGAGAACGGGGAAGCCTACCAGGAAAAGGCAGAGGGATCTGCTTAACCTTCCCCCTGTGCATGATGTCTGCCATCAAACGCCACCCACGAATGCCCAAGATGGTTCCCCCCCCCACATCTTTTCCTCTGAAGGGAGAACACGAACTCACTGGGATAATATGATCACAGACTGTGGTCTATACTGCAGCGTATATCGTTTACTGTAATACCTGAAGAAGGGAGCTTTGACTCTCGAAAGCTCACGCACCCCAAAAACCACACTGGTTTCCAAGCTGCGACTGGACTCTAATGTAGTTGTTCAACCGCAGACCCACTTGGCTATCCTCTGAAAATATATTCAAGAACTGTCTCTCATTAACGTGCCGGTTTGGTGTAGTGGTTAGGAGCGAGGACTCTAATCTGGGAGAACCGGGTTTGAGTCCCCACTTCTCCACATGCAGCTTGCTGGTGTGACCTTGGGTCAGTCACAAGTTCTCGCATCAGAGCTGTTCTCTCAAGGGCAGTCCTCAAAAGAGCTCTCTCCGCCCACCCGCCTCACAGGGTGTCTGTTGTGCGGAGGGGAAGGAGATTGTAAGCTGCTCTGAGACTCTGAGTGAAGTCTAGGGTATAAATCCAGCTTTTCTGTTGTGGGGAAGGGAAGGGAATCATAGAATCACAGAATGTTAGAGTTGGAAGGGACCTTGCAGGTCATCTAGTCCAACCCCCTGTACTCTGCAGGGAGTGTAGCCAAAAGATAGCCCTAAACATACCCGAAAGATGGTCGTCCAGCCTCCGCTTGAAAACACCTAGCGAAGGAGCATCCACCACCTCCCGAGGCAGTCTCTTCCACTGCTCAACCACTCCTGCAGTTGGGAAGTTTCTCCTGATATCTAGCCAGTATCGACTCCCTTGTAATTTCCACCCATTAGATCTAGTCTTGCAATCTGGAGCAAGAGAGAACAGTTCTGCTCCATCTTCTATATGACAGCCTTTCAGATATTTGAAGACTGCCATCATGTCCCCTCTAAGTCTTTTCTTTCCCAGGCTAAACAGACCCAACTCTTTCAGCCTTTCCTCGCAAGACTTGGATTCCAACCCTCTCACCATTCTGGTTGCCCTCCTCTGGACACGCTCCAGAAGAGACTGTAGACTGCTCTGAGACTCCTTCGGGTAGTGAAGGACGGGGTATAAATCCAATCTCTTCTTCTTCTTCTTCTTCTTGTCATATGATCAATAAACTACAACTTGCTTCACACCAATATGGTTAACAGTTATTATGAGAACATGTGTCCTGAGATGCATAATCACTCCTGTAAAGGGCTGTTCTGGTTTTATGATGGTGAATTTACAGGCACTTAGGAAGAAACACTTGGGAGCAACGTGTCTTTAGCACCGCTTTAATGGAATTTCTATTAGCTGGAGGGAGTGATTCTTGCAAATAAAACCCTAAATATCTTAGATTAACCCCCAGACTGGGGAGCACTATCAAAGTTACAGCACTTATTTTGTTACGTGACTATAAGAGCCTGCTTCTACAAAACAAGACACACACTCACACTTGAAGATTTTGCTTTAACTCGTAAGAGATTTGGAAGCCTTGTGTAATACAGAACCTGAGGACGAAGGAGGCAATGCCTTCCGTGTATCCCTCTCTGGAGTGGAAGTACAATCTGCTAAGGGATGGACTTACCATTTTCAGAAAATCTAGAGTTATTTGATACACAACGGGTTACCCGTCTCTTCCTTTTAAGGTCACCGTCAAACAGACTAATTTGGACATTGCTACAAGTCAAATGATGCTTAGCGCTTGATACAGCGACGTTCATCCAAATGCTCCAAACAGACTGAGCAACGTTTCACTAAACCTTCATTTCACTAAACCTTCAAATCTCATCTTGACTTATAAACCCACCGACTGCCTCTCCCATAAAAATTTACTCATAGGATGTGAAGTTCATTAAGGACAGCAGGAAAAGAGCTGTCTAAGATTTTTGAAAATTGTCATGGTGTGGGGTTGCCAGCACAACCTCAAATACTGGGAGTTCTTGAAAGCGGTGTCGGGGGGAGGCAGGGTTTGGGGACGATGTGACACCACTTCCTGGTGACGCTCTAGGAAATTCCCCCCTAATCTTCATGGTAAAGACTAAATCGGTTTAGGCCTCGCTGCGGGAAGAACTACTTCCTTACACAGAACAATTCCAGTATTTCCACACCCCTACGAGAGATCGGGAAGATTCGATTAAAACATTTCACGGGTAAGCTACAGAACTCTTGTCTAGGCACCTTTGAGGCCTGTAGGCTTAACAGGATGAAGACCAGGAAACAGACTGTGCAAGACACAGCAGCCTCACCCTAAAAACTCACTTTGACACAACAGCTTGGCTCAGGAACACCCTCTTAAAGACACTGCTGCAAGTCCACATGGCAAGGGGCATGCGCAGAGGCATTCCTGCCCCACATGGTGGCCACCGGGTGGGACAGGCTAATGGTCTGATCCAGCAGGGCTCTTCTTATGCCCATGGGAATTTCTCCTAGAGCAGGGGTCACCAACCTTTTGGGGCCTGTGGGCACCCCCCTTGGAATTTCGACACTCATAAATTTTTATTTGGTTTTAA
Source organism: Gekko gecko (assembly GCA_029375565.1). Lineage (NCBI taxonomy): Eukaryota > Metazoa > Chordata > Lepidosauria > Squamata > Gekkonidae > Gekko > Gekko gecko. The sequence continues at coordinate 11,693,300 of JAPDNY010000017.1, read as the reverse complement.
CACATAATAGGGCAGGAAGGGTACAAGGAATGGGATAAGACATAAAGGGAAGTTCCATCAAGCTCATGTAATAGCTGTTACATATTTTCCGTCTTGATTCCTTGTTTCCAGATCTCCGTTTATATATTTACTAAAGCTGGTGATGCTTAATCAGATCGCTAAAATCTTCTATAATGATTCCTGGGAAAAGTCAAGTTCTGTACAGTTCAGGTTAGAGTTTCTCCAAGCTTATAATAGTTATGTTCCTTGTTCGTGGTCTTCAAAGTTTCTTTCCACCCAGTCATAAAACAGTATCCAATTATCTCTCGCTGGCACCCTTGGAATTTTGAAACAGGGCAACGGGCACAAGCGCAAAACGGCCACGTGGGAGGTGGAACCAGCCACGTGGGAGGTGGAGCCGGCCACATGCACACAGAGGAAGCCCAAGAGCCAGGAATAAGAGGAGTAAATTTTAAAAATACACTGGGGAAGAGGAGTCAGAAAGAGAGAATAAAACCAACGCTGAAATGTTATTTTAATCTACTGAAATGTTATTTTAATCTACAAAGCCCAATCGGATCTCGAACGGGCAATCAAAAGTCCTACTTGCCAGGACCCCACCGAGCCTTGGTGTAGTGGTTAAGTGCGTGGTCTCTAATCTGGGAGCACCGGGTGTGATTCCCCACTCCTCCACTTGCACCTGCTGGATGACCTTGGGCAAGCCATAGTTCTGTCAGGGCTGTTCTCTCAAGGGCAGTTCTGGAAAGAGCTCTCTCAGCCCCGCCTACCTCACAGGGTGTCTGTTGTGGGGAGGGGAAGGGAAAGGAGATTGTAAGCCGCTCTGAGACTCCTTTGGGTAGTGAAGGGCGGGGTATCTTCCTCTTTCACAAAATACTTGGTGGGGGGCAGGAAAGGTGGGCACCACGTTGGGGACCCCTGTGCTAGAGGTTTGCCAGAGCCCTAACCTGGGCATATGCTGGAAGCAGTGAAGACCTTTTCGACTGGATAGGTAGTTGTTAAGGCAAAGCGGCGAGGCATTTGGGTTTCATTTTAATGACACACAGTTATCTTGGCTGACTCTAGGATAACACAAGCAAACAGGCCCAAGTCTCCAGTAGCGGATCGGACCAATGTTCCCTCTAAGCTGAGTCAGTGTGAGCTGGCTCACAGTTTTTTAGCCTCCAGCTCACACATTTTGGTCTCAGCTCAGGAAGGAGGGCTCCAGAGCAAACTAATTTGATGCAGCAGCCAAATCGCTCGCTCACAATTTTAATGCCAGTGGCTCACAAAGTAGAACTTTTGTTCACAGGACTCCACAGCTTAGAGGGAACCTTGGATAGGACCTGCAATAATGGGTTAAAATTAAGGGCGGGAAGGTTCCGCCTGGATATTTGAAAAAACTTTTTGACAGTGAGAGTCGTGCCACAGTGGAACCAGCTCCCTCGGGATGTGGTGAGCTCTCCCTCCCTGGCAGTCTTGAAGCAGCGGCTGGACAAACCCTTGTTAGGGATTGCTCTAGACTGATCCTGTACTGAGCAGAGGGGATGGACTGGATGGCCTCTATGGACACTTCCAGCTCTGTGATTCTGAGGCCCGTAGCCAGGATTTTTTAATTCGAGGGGGCCTCTAAATAAGTCAGGGGGCACTCCCCCCACACACACCAAAGTGAGCACCACAAATAAAATTTAAAAAATGGAAGTTGGGGGACCTGGGCTGGATGGGAAGTTGGGGGGGCGCTTGGTAAGTTGGGGGGGGGGCAGGCCCCGAGATGCCCCCACTGTAGCTATGGGCCTTGGTGATTCTATGATTCTATCTTGTTAAATCTAAGTGTACACTTCAAGTACAGGGAACAGTCAATATCTGTCACGTGATTTCAGCCTGGACTCCCATAAACAGGGACATTAAACTTCTATCTTTAGTCTGGCTAGGTCACCTGATTCGAAATTTATGAATTTGATTTGGCGTCTCTTCCTTCTTTTAGGACTTACCAAAGTATACTCTGGCACACCTATCATTAAACCCATTACAAAATGGGTTCCTTTGTGAAACCTCTCTGTGGGTGGTTGGGTTACCTGTTGCGTGCTTTTCTGCACACCAGCCAGCCAGCTGTTATACACAATGCTCTTCCCTGCTAAGATCAACACAATTGCCAAGCACCTGAACCTCCAACGTCATTGGAACATAAGTCATTAGAAGACAGGTGTTCCAAGCAGGAGAGCAGAGAAAGAAAGGGGAGGGGGGGAATCAAAGACCAGGCAGGTACCATTTAAGAGTGAACCGCTTTGCCAAATGCACTTTGCAGCTGGTGTTACACTTTAACGTGCGTTATGTCTTTCTCCGCTGTTTCTAACATTACTTTTCTTTTCTCCAAAATTACACGCAGGTGGTATCTGAATATTTGTTGGCATGCCGCCCTTCAAAAGTGGGCAGGACTGTGTGTCCGGCTTATAATATTGAAATCGTACCTCCTGTTTGCGTGTGAATGTTGCTGGCATGCTTTGTTCTGTAGGAAATCCAGCAAATGCCTTCTTGAGGTTGAGAACAAGCAACGGCGGAATGTTCTTGGGTCTATCGAGTTTTTTGAGGTCTCCTCTTAGTCTCCGCACTGTGAGAAATTTGCTGATTGCAATTCCCTTGCTGTTCTTACAGAGCCCCAGAGAAGAGTTTCTCAGTCTCCTCCTCCGGCCCCTCAACGGTTGCTGTAGACAGTTATAACCAGGGTTCCCTCTAAGCTGAGTTAGTGTGAGCCGGCTCACAGTTTTTTACCCTCCGGCTCACGCATTTTTGCCTTAGCTCAGGAAGGAGGGCTCCAGAGCAGACTAATTTATGCAGCAGCCAAATCGCTCGCTCACAACTTTAATGCCAGGAGCTCACAAGGTAGGATTTTTGCTGACAGGACTCCACAGAGGGAGCACTGGTTATAACTAGATCAATTACGGTACACAATATGATAAAGAGTTCAATTTTTGTTCGTATCCAGGGCTCTTTCTGTAGCAGGAACTCCTTTGCATATTAGGCCACACACCTCTAATGTAGCCAATCCTCCAAGAGTTTACAGAGCTCTTCTTACAGGAGGCTACTGTAAGCTCTTGGAGGATTGCCTACATCAGGGGTATGAGGCCTAATATGCAAAGGAGTTCCTGCTACAAAAAGAGCCCTGTTCGTATCTGAGATGTCAGTTGAATGCAAAATACTAACAAATAACTCAAATGGAATTAGGTGGGTGCCGGAAGAGAACCGTAAGAAGGCAAAAGAGTACCCCTGTTCCCCATTTTGCTGATTTTCTTTTGTAAGACAAACAGAGAGAACTTAAGTTTTATACTGTAAATCACTTTTGACCACTTTCATTTCATCTCTTTTAAGTCATCTCTTTTAAGTGCTTCAAGGTTTGAGGACGCCTGGTTTGATAAACACCTTTCGGAATTTCCACCTTGCCAGAAAGTTTTCAAAGACCAGAAGAACAAATGCACGTTTCACTTCTGCCTGATCGAAACTGACACACCTTTTGATTAGCTGTGATCTGAAAGCAGAAGCTTAATGGGACATGATTGATCCACAGCATGTGATACGTAAAAACTGATTTGATGTTATTTGACTCCGAGTTTACGCAGCCTTGTTCTGGTGGAGGCCAGCAAGGAGGAGGAGGAAGAGGAAGAGGAGGAAGAACAGGAAAAGGAGGAGAAGGAGGAAGAAGGGCTTGTGGGCTGGTGCATATGCATGAAAAATTGCCACCTCTGTTTTGCTGGCTCAGCTCCTGCACCTTTAAAGCCCCTGCACGATGCACAGGAAATAAGCAGGTGAAGGGTTTCCTGGCGTGGAAACAAGCAGCGAGGAAAGCGCCGTCTGTTGTACATCATGCCACTCCTAAACGCACAAAAACATCAGACTAAAAAAAGTGGTGCCGCTCCCGTCTGCAAGCTCTGGATGGAAGTTAGTTAGAAACAGGGAAGCGAGAAGGCAGGAAAGGAAGCTTAGGGGGCAGGCTTCCTTTTAATCTTATGCATATTCATCAGAGACCTCACGGAGGTCATTAGCGCTTAATCAGCGAGATGCAGCTGGCTAAGGGAGCTCTCGTCTGTCCGGGAGAATTAGCCCAAAGTCAGAGGGAGCATCAAAGCCGTACAAGATCAGTGCTGCAGAACCAAGTTATATATTTAGGCAGAAGATAGATTTTGGAAAGGCTACACACATCACCGATCGAAGAAGCGGAAGCAGCTGGAAAGGAGATTATAGCTGAGAATCTGGCTTCTCCTTGAGAACTCCATTTCGACATGATGCTTTAAAAGAAAAAGAAAAAGAAAACTAACAAAATGTCTACCTTGGCAATCCTTGGTGAATCCTCTCTCAGTAACACAGAACAGCACTTCTACATGGGAAGTGATGCCAGGATGGAAATTGACATGAACTCAGGAAGTCGCCTTTCGCCATATGTCCCCCAGAGAGCACTACAATCAGGATCCCAAAATCGCCTGGTTCTCCCGGGCCCTAAAGAAGCCAGGTTGGCCGTGATGAGGGCCAGGGCCTTTTCTGGGGCGGCCCCTTACTGGTGGAATGAGCTCCCAGATGACGTCAGGGCCCTGCGGGACCTTCTGCAGTTCCGCAGGGCCTGTGAAATGGAGCTTCAGCAGGGCGGCCAGGACACTGGAAGCCCTCCCACTGTCCCGTCCCCCCCCCAAGCACCAAGAATACAGAGCATCACTTGCCCCAGATTGAGAGTTCCTATATATATATAAAGTAAAGGTAAAGGTTCCCTTGCTCAAAAGCCAGTAGAATCCGACTCTAGGGTTGCAGTGCTCATCTCCGTTTCAAAGCTGAAGAGCCAGCGCTGTCCAAAGACGTTTCCGTGGTCATGTGGCTGGCATGACTAAATACCAAGGCGCACAGAACGCTGTTACCTTCCCACCAAAGTGGTACCCATTTATCTACTTCCAATTTCTTGCTTTCGAAATGCTAGGTTGGCAGGAGCTGGAACTAGAGACAGGAACTCACTCCGTCATGCGGCCACTTGGGTCTCGAACTGCTGAACTACTGACCTTCCACAGCCTGCAGTTCAGCGTCTTAACCACTTGAGCCACCGCAGCTCCTTTCCTATCTATACCTTGCGACTAATAGCCACTGGCAGACCTCTGCTCCAGATGTTTATCTAATTCCCTCTTGAAGCCATCCATGCTTGTAGCCACTGCCACCTTCTGTGGCAGTGAATTCCATGTGCTAATCACTCTTTGGGTGAAGAAGGACTTCCTTTGATCCGTTCTAACCCGACTGCTCAGCAATTTCATGGATTGCCTATGAGTTCCTCTATTGTGAGAAAGGGAGAAAAGTACTTGTTTCTCTACCTGCTCTACCCATGCATAATCTTATAAACCTCAATCATGTCACCCCTCAGCCATCGTTTCTCCAAGCTAAAGAGCCCCAAGTGCTTTAACCTTTCTTCATAGGGAAAGTGTTCCAACCCTTTTATCATTCTAGTTGCCCTTTTCTGCACTTTCCCCAAAACTATAATATCCTTTTTGAGGTGTGGCAACCAGAACTGTACACAGTACTCCAAATGAGGTTGCACCGTCGATTTATACAGGGGCATTACGATACTAGCTGATTTGTTTTCAATTCCCTTCCTAATAATCCCCAGCATAGCGTTGGCCTTTTTTTAATTGCAGTCGCACAGTGTCTTGACATTTTCACTGAGTTATCTACTACAACTCCAAGATCTCTCTCTTGGTCAGTCTCCGCCAGTTCGGACCCCATCAACATGTATTTAAAGTTTGGATTTTTGGATCCAACGTGAGGGCAGCTCTCCAGGGTCTCCGGCAGAGGTCTTTCACATCATCACGTATGTTACAAATACAAATAAGGTTTTTTAAAAAAGCAACGTGAATCTGCCCCCGTCTCTCTCTGTCCTTTCCTCAAAGTCTCCCACAACCTGTCTGGGAACAATATCCGATCTTTCTGAATGGATCTGGAGATGCCAAACTGAGTAGGCCTCGGCCACAATCGCAGCGTCTGTTTCCACGCACAGTGCCACCCTTGTGCCGCCGAAATCAAAGGATGCTTTGAGCGAGCCTCGGCAGTGGGGCCGTGACACTTACCCGTTTATGGGAAACCGGCTCTTTGACAAAACAGCGTTGCTTGGGCCTTTGAACTGACAAACTCATGAATAAAGGCTTTTAGGGATAAATCAGCTTTACTTTTTTTTTTTTTTAAAGCCACGGTTAACAGACTCCCCGCGCAGTGGTTGCTTACTTCACACAGCAAGATCTAGGGACTGAGACGGCCCACTTTGCGCCGTTCTGCTTTCCCCAGGAAAAAGACTCTTCAAAAGAAGATTCTGATAGAAGGCATCCAAATGCATCTTTCATGGGGAATGGAGCTCCCTGGGATATGAATCCTGTCTCACAAAGTGGCCAACCAGTCTCTCTGGACGGCCAACACCAGGGCATGGAGGCCGAGGTCTTCTCTAGATGTTGCCCCCCCCCCGGTAGTCTCCGTCCCTGGCAGAAGTTATCCCCCTGGGAGCTAGTTTGGTGTAGTGGTTAGGGAGCGCAGACTCTAATCTGAGAGAACCAGGTTCGATTCCCCACTCCTCCACGTGCAGCTGCTGGTGTGACCTTGGGCCAGTCACATGTCCTCTCAGAGCTGTTCTCTCACCAGCAGTCCTCGAAAGAGCTCTCTCAGCCCCACCTACCTCACAGGCAATACCTCCCTCTAAGCTGTGGAGTCTAGTGAGCAAAAATTCTCCTTTGTGAGCTACTGGAATTAAAGTGAGCGGGCATTTGCCCACTGCATCGATTAGTTTGCTCTGGAGCCATCCTTCTGGCGAAGGCAAATGTGCAGCTGCAGGTTGAAAACCTGTGAGCTAGCTCACTGACTCAGCTTAGAGGACACTGCCTGGAGCCCTCCTTCCTGAGCGAAGGCAAAAATGTGCGAGCTGCAGGCTAAAAACCTGTGAGCTAGCTCACACTAACTCAGCTTAGAGGGAACACTGCTCTGGAGCCCTCCTTCCTGAGCAAAGGCAAAAAGGTGTGAGCTGCAGGCTAAAAATCTGTGAGCTAGCTCACACTAACTCAGCTTAGAGGGAACACTGATCTCGTCCAATGTTCCCTCTAAGCTGAGTTAGTGTGAGCTAGCTCACAGTCTTTTTAACCTCCAGCTCACAGATTTTTGCCTTCGCTCAGGGACGACGGCTCCAGGGCAAACTCATTGATGCAGCAGCCAAGTCACTCGCTCGCAACTTTAACGCCAGTAGCTCACAAAGCAGAATTTTTGCTCACAAGACTCCACAGCTTAGAGGGAGCGTTGCCTATTCACGTCCCCCTCTTATTTGTCTCTTTTCTAAACTAAAAAGCCCCAGACTCTTTCCTCTTGGGAAGGTGCTCCGACCCTCTAATCGACTCCTGTGCTTGTGATGCTCCTGCATTCTTTAACAAACCAAGTCGCGGGAAAGAGCGATACGGCTTGGCGTACAGGCAACCCGACACCCCCCCCCCACCTCCTCTACCTGCAGAACAGATTGGTAGGGACGGCACAGGAAGGCATTTATCCGAAGCCTTGATTGCCTATGCTAGCTTTCCCCTGCCAGCACCAGCACAGCTGCGCTGAGAGAATGAAGATCTATGCCCCTATAAAAATTAATATACCCTGGGCACAGCTGTTTTATCACAGAAGCACTTGGGGGGAGGGGGAGGTAGCATCTTTCAGCCAACTGTGCTATTTCGACTCATTGCCAGTTTTATGCTTCTGGGCCCGCTTTAAGACACCTATTTTGTCTTATGGTTCAGGCCCAGAGGCGCCCAGGGACAGCATCCTCTCCAACACAAACTTTACTATTAAGACCTAGACCAGGGGTGGCCAAACTGCAGCTCAGGGGGCCACATGTGGCTCTTTCACACAGTCTCATTTAATGTCAATAAAATGCAACAGTGGGAGGGCTTCTGGTGTCCTGGCCCCGCTGCTGGACCTCCTGATGGCCCCTGGTATTTTTGGCCACTGTGTGACACAGAGTGTTGGACTGGATGGGCCATTGGCCTGATCCAACATTGGCTTCTCTGATGTTCTTAAAGCTCATATCCCGAAAATCTTGTTGGTCTCTAAGGTGCCAGGGGACTCGAATCCAGCTTTATCTACCACGCAACAACATGGCTCTCCTCCGAAACAGAGACGGCGCTTTTCCTAGATAGGCACTGCAAGCAGCCCTGGAGTGTGCATTGGAGGAGACCTCTTTTTCATCATCCAGTAAACGTCGTAGGGAAAATCAGGACTAAATGCTTTTAAAACAAGCGAGGTTAGTGGTTTTTACTGGCAACTAAAAACAGGCCGCTCTAAGGCTACTTTCAGTAGTTGGGTATATATGAAATGCATCCTCATCTGGCCCATTAGGCTAGCTTCTCGAAAGTGCCGCAACAAGATCCGTTCCACACACATCCGAGCACGTCGTCTGCTTGTCAGCGTAGCAGCCCACGGCCCTCCCAAGCTCACTTCCCAGCTGAGATCTCCTGACAAGCAAACGCTCTGTTATAACATCACCGATTCTTTTCTTATTGCCATAATCTCCCCGCCCTACTCTGGAACACTCCGTCCCTCCGTGCCCACAGTAAGATACTTTTAATCACCTACCAGCCTTCAGAAAAGTCAGCTTTTATCTTTCCCTAAAAAGCGCTCTTTTGAGAATCACACAACAGAGAAATGGCACAAATTCACAAACAAGGAACCGGGAAACAGAGGGGGGGGGGGGGGAGAGATGACCCTTTTTTGTGGAAAGCTCACCCTTTTTGTGTGTGTGAAATCAGGGCGCGCAAAAGACAAGTGGGGGGGGGGGGAGTGGAAAAGTACACCAGAACAGATTGTGCCCCCTCCCTCGTCACACACCGACCATGACGGCGAACTGAACTCCTATTGGAATTTCCAACTCCGAACGTCATACTGAGTATGTTTGTTTCTCCCCAAAAACGCTGCGGCTTGAGCTGTGCAAACAGCAGCTGTTGAAGATTCTCTTCCGCAGATGTTCCAAGTACAAACTCTACGGGTCGGCTACTGGCTCCAGCTGAGCTCTGAGCCCCGGTAGAGGCACATGGTCGGAAAAGCCCCCGGGCGGCGGCTCCGCCTTCCCCTCCACTACGGAACCGTTTGCTTTCATGTTCCACGTACCTTGTTCCCTCTGTTGATCCTTCTGCTCCATGGACACAAGGGCAGAGAAGTGCGCTTGATCGTAGGCGAGGACCAGGGGAGAGCAGTGGCAGCGGTTTGGCGGAACCTCCAGGGGCAGGTAAATTCCGCCAAATGGGATCGGTGCAAACGCTGCAAAGAGGGAAAAAGAAACGACGAGATTTTTTAGAAATAAGGCACAAGACATGGGGAGCGGGCGAGCTAGACGGCCTCCTGAAAGGTGACAAGTGACATTTTTATACGTTGCACACCACTCAAGAGACAACTGCCCTAAAACCACAGAGAGCTCCTGAATTTGGCTCCTGAATTCTTCCCGACGAGAGATTCCTGGAGAATATTTTCATTACCTAAAATAGCTACAGATGCGGAAGGGGGAAGCAGCTCGGTAGGGGCCGAGCAGCCAGGGGAGCAGCCCGAGAGGCCAGAGGCGAAGGTTTGCTCAAGCTGATGTTTCATTAGGAGGCAAATTATCGATTGTGCGGAGAGGGATGATACCTGGGCAGGAAACACACCACGCCAGCAGGTGAACTGTCGGTAACTGTAACTCCCACTCGTTTCCAGGAGGCCTCAGAGTTGTGGATTCTTGTCGTTCTCGTGAAATATTTCATTTCCGAAACACTGGCACTCACACCTGTAAAGGCCCCACAGCCGAACATCGTGAAGCTAACCATCTGTGCGAACGGCTATCAAACGGGCTTACCTTCCCCTCCTGAGTCTCGTAGCATCGTATCCGCAACCACAACAATCGGCCGTCTTAATATATGTGCTAGGACAAAAACATGGAATTCCTCTAGGCTCTCGTACACCGGATCTTCCGAGTTGTCAACTCTGGAAAACCAAGCACCGGGGCGTTGCAATTCACTGCTTGCTCATCTCAAGTTTTTGGTATTCCTCCCCCAAGATGTTTGCCATCATATACTTTTTTTTTTTTGACAATCCCATGCCTTTTAAGTATCATCATGCCCCTGTATAAATCATTGGTGCGACCTCATTTGGAATACTGTGTACAGTTCTGGTCACCACATCTCAAAAAGGATATTATAGCATTGGAAAAAGTGCAGAGAAGGGCAACTAGAATGATAAAAGGGTTGGAACACCTTCCCTATGAAGAAAGGTTAAAATGCTTGGGGCTCTTTAGCTTGGAGAAACGACGGCTGAGGGGTGACATGATCGAGGTTTATAAGATTATGAATGGGATTGAGCAGGTTGAGAAAGAAGTCCTTTTCTCCCTTTCTCACAATACAAGAACTCGTGGGCACTCCATGAAATTGCTGAGCAGTCGGGTTAGAACAGATAAAAGGAAATACTTCTTCACCCAAAGAGTGATTAACATATGGAATTCACTGCCACAGGAGGTGGTGGCAGCTGCAAGCATGGACAGTTTCAAGAGGGAATTAGATAGACATATGGAGCAGAAGTCCATCAGTGGCTATTAGCCACAGGGTATAGATGGGAACTCTCAGTCTGGGGCAGGTGATGCACTCTATTCTTGGTGCTGGAGGGGGCAGCAGTGGGAGGGCTTCTGGTGTCCTGGCCCCACTGCTGGACCTCCTGATGGCACCTGGTATATTTTGGCCGCTGTGTGACAGAGTGTTGGACTAGATGGGCCATTGGCCTGATTCAACATTGGCTTCTCTTATGTTCTTATGTTCTCTTATGTTCTTTCTGCCCCTTGCCAGATTAAATGACAGTCCTTCTAGGGTTATGAAAGGTAGATATGCTCCCCGCTAAGCTGTGGAGTCTTGTGAGCAAAAATTCTACTTTGTGAGCTACTGGTACTGAAGCGGTGAGCTGAGCGATTTGGCTACTGTGTAAATCAGTTTGCTCTGGAGCCCTCCTTCCCGAGCAAAGACGAAAACGTGTGAGCTGGAGGTGAAAGAACTGTGAGCTGGCGCACACTAACTCAGCTTAGAGGGAACCCTGCGTCCCCAGCACGAGTTCCCTGGAGAGAGAGTAGGGTAAATATAGATATATATTTTTAAAAGATATTTCTACCCTGCCTTTTAAACCAGAGTTCTTATTCATGTTTGTGGATTGTTTCATGTCATTGTAGAACGACTTCCCAATTTCCTGATTTTAATGTGAATATTAAACACGCGGGGATAGGCATACTTACTTGAGAATCTAGGGGATAGGACAGGTGAGCCCACCTGTGAGTGGACGTGACTGCACGGCTCATACAGACCACTGTTAACATCAGAACTGGTCACCTAACATGAAGCAGGCGAGTCTCTAATTCTGCAGCACTCAGTTGGCAACAGGTGCCTTCTTTTTAGAAAGAGTATTTTTTTTTGCTCACAAAAACTTAAAAGGGGTTTAAAAAAAAAAAAAAAGCCCTAATGCGCAGGTGGCAGCCTGGTCTCGCTCATAATCCAATGTTTCCTCCTCTTTAAACGGAGTTTACTTTGAAGCCGATGCACTTTTTGGATGTGTCAGGTTTGTTCCGACACCAAAGAAAATTGGCTCATCTATAATTCACAGACTGATTTGCGAATTCTCTTTAGAACCGGTACAGTGAAATAATTGGAAAATGTAACGCATGAGATTGGGGGGTGGAGGTGGGGAGACATTCATGCCTCCAGCTGGGGCTCTTATATTTATCTTTAGGCTTCAGATTTTTACCCTTGGATTCAGACAAGAGACTGTAGCCCTCCCTAACTCTGATATTTAGAGGCACCCCCCCCCCCGGTACATACGAAACACCCTTAATGTGCCTTCAGCCATTCAGTCGGTGGAAGAGCCAAAAGAATGGTTTGGATCCAAAGCCCTGGCAGGGAAATGAAGCTGGCAGACTGACTCCCTTGCCCCCCCCCAGCCCACTGACCCTCCCAAATTTCTACTCCTGGAGATCAGAGAGACCCTCTGGAACAGAAGGAGAGAAAAGTGAGGGCCTCAGGTTGGGGTATTAGCAAAATTCGCCCTCCATTTTTCCATCAACAAATTGGTGCCTTTGGACCCAGCTGATGGTTAACAGATTGGGCAGGCAAAAAGCTAACCTTCCTTGGTGAAGGAGGAGGAGGAAGAAGAGGAGGAGGGGGAGGAGATTGGATTTATACCCCACCCTTCACTACCAGAAGGAGTCTCAGAGCGGCTTACAAACTCCTTTCCCTCCCCCTCCCCACAACAGACACCCTGTGAGGGAAGTGGGGCTGAGAGAGCTTCTGACAGAAACTGCTCTTTTTCAAGAACAGCTTTGACAGAACTACGGCTTGCCCAAGGTCACCCAGCAGCTGCAAGTGGAGGAGTGGGGAAGCAAACCTGGTTCTCCCAGATTAGAGTCCGTGCACTTAACCACTACACCAAACTGGCTCTCTGACAGGCTAGGGTATGCTTGAGTACTGAGCACAGTAAGTTCAGCTCATGAAACCTGAACTATGCTTATCACAACGGTATTTGTTCCCCGCCATTCAACAGAAAGCCCCAAGTCAGCTGGCGCTAAAAATGATTACGAAAGGAGGATCATTTCTCGATCCGTCCAAGACCTTTGAGTCAAAAGGACAATACGATGGGATGAGAGATAAAATATTTTTCAAAATACAAAAATATTGAAAGCCACCACCGCTCAGGCCACTTGAGGCATTTAAAATTAGCTAACGGTGGGCTAAAGCCATAGTAAGCAAGCAGCTAAAAGCAGGCAAAAGCATGAGAGAACAGCATGAACGTTGCTTGGAATGGTTCCGGGAGAACAGCTCCGAGGAGAGACGACAGGGAGCCAACACAGAAAAGGCCCTCCCCTCTAATAAGCAACAGCCTCACTTCAGAAATTCGGAACACCTGGACCAGGGCCCTCTGATGATCCTCCCCGTACCTATATTCCAGGCCATTTTAGAGCTTCAAAAATTATGATCATCACTTCAAGCCGAAGAAGAAGAAGAAGAGGAAGAAGAAGAAGAAGAAGAAGAAGAAGAGGAGGAGGAGGAAGAAGAGGAGGAAGAAGAAGAAGAGGAGGAAGAAACGGAAGAGGAGGAAGAGGAAGAAGAAGAAGAGGAGGAGGAGGAGGAGGAGATTGGATTTATACCCCGCCCTTCACTACCCAAAGGTATCTCAGAGCGGCTTACAAACTCCTCTCCCTTCCCCTCCCCACAACAGACACCCTGTGAGGTAGGTGGGGCTGAGAGAGCTCTTGACAGAAACTGCTCTTTTTTCAAGGACAGCTCTTATCAGAACTACGGCTTGCCCCAGGTGATCCAGCAGCTGCAAGCGGAGGAGTGGGGAATCAAACCCGGTTCTCCCAGATTAGAGTCCATGCACTTAACCACTACACACACATGGAACTTTGAAGCTGGCACAGATCTTTTAATACTGTGGACTTTTAATACTGTGGACTTTTAATATTGTGGACTTTTAATACTACAAGAGAACAATCTGACCACCTCGTTCGGGAGCAAGTGAAATTTCAATATAAGCGCAACTCTTTCCCCCCTTACTAATTTTCCCCTTATTTAATTTTGGCATGTTTACTACAGCCAGCATCAGTACACTCTTCAGGAAGAAATGTTTCTTACAGATTACCTCCTATAACTAATCTGGAAAGGTCTGGAAGGACGGGAGACTGTACCCCCTTCCCTAGTGACTGGCAACATGTCGTCCCGTCCCCCCTTTTAATGAGATTTGACTTTGAGAACTATAGCGTTCGATATTTAAAATATTTATTTGTGCTATGTATGTGTTTGGTTTTGATCTCCAGAGAAACAAAGCTGTCAAAAGACAGGGGTTCTTTTGAAAAATACATCTCAGTGCATTTTCTAATTGGAGAGCACCAAGCTGTGCAAAACATGAAGCGCAAAAAAAAGAAGAAGAAGAAGAAGGCAGAGGACAGAATGAGGTTGGGGAAAACTGCTAATAAGGACCTGAATACAGAAAGAGCAGCATGTATTAGCCACCGCTCCAAAAAACCAGAAAGGGAAAAAGCAGAACGTAAGAGTTTTTTGAGATGATTGAAAGTGCAAAACAAACTACCCTAAAACAAAGCATTTATAGGTAAGGGTTTTTTGGTTTTGTTTTTTTAAATAATGGTGTTACCTGCCCTGGGCATGCCGGGGATGGAGCCAACACTAATGCTTGAGAAGATGTAGTTAAGCGTGTAAGTAAGGAGAAGCTACAAGGCAGTTTGCACCCAATAAATCACTTCTCAAAATAAGCCTAGGGAAATCGTGCTGAGTCACTACAAGGCAATGGAGAAGTGCCTGTTTGTCGAAGCTCATTAAGAGACCGGGAAGATTATTCCACGCAGATGCGTTTTGCAGAACTCGGGGCGTACAGAGCGGCAAGAAAAAGCACAAGTCAGTTGTGTGTGCGGCCTATTACAAGTAGTTCCTTTTGCCTCTCTCAAACCAGCTGCCGATAAAGCTCCCTAGGAGACCCTGAGTTCCAGCATTAACACTAGATCACGAGGGGGGGAGGTTCCCTAGGGGACCCTGAGTTCCAGCATTAACACTAACTAGATCACGAGGAAGAAAAAAAAATTAGATCTACTGAAAAGCCTCATGTATGCACTTGTTTAAAAAAAATAAAAATAAGCCGCGGGCAGTCAACTAGAGTAGAAACGAGACCTCCTAAGGCAAGCTTACCCCCCGCCAGTGCCTCCGTTTTTGCTGAAGTGAGTACGTGGTTCGCTCGAAGCCAGCTTGAGAAGTTCGTGCCATTCCCGCTCCCATTCTTCTTCTGTGTAAACGAGCCCTGACTAGGGGAGACAAGAGGATACATTTTATTTATTTATTTATTTATTTGGCCTATTAGGTTTCTTCTCCTGTCCCTCCCAGACACATTCATGAGAGAAAGTCTTGTTGGTCTCTGAGAAGTTACTGGACTTGAATCCAGGTCTTCTACTGGAGATCAACATGGCTACCCTTCCAGGCCCATAGCTATGGTGGGTTTTTTGGGGGGGGTTCCTCCCCCTTTCTTAAAGGCATAGCCCCACAAGATTTTTTTTCCCCAACCATTTTTAAACATTTTTTTAAAGGCGTGCACTCCTCTAAGCGGAGTGAGGTGCTGTAGTTGACTGATTCCCGCACTGAGCCAAGGGGGTTGGAGTAGGTGACCTCTAGGATCCCTTCTAACTCTATGTCAAGAAACTGGTCTCCTTTCAGAGAGTTTTCCTGCCCAAGTGTTACGTTACGTTATTTATTTATTTATTTGATTTATACCCCACCCTCCCCGCAAAGCAGATCAATACATAAATAACATTTAAAATCCGCATAAAATAATCTAAAACAATTCAGTTATACATAATGTTCGCTTTCTTGACTACAGAAGTCATCACCCCCACCCGCCGGCTTGTTCACAGAATCATTGCTTAGGCTGGCGGAAGTGATTAACTTGCAGCGGCTGAGAACTGTCATCTGAGAGCGGCTGACAGCTTGCAATTTAGAGCTCTATCCTGGTCACAGCTTCCTATTGGCTAAACGGCTTTTCTTTCTGCACTGAGAACTTCAGCCCTGCAGGAAAAAAAGAACTGCCCCACAAGCTATGTTCTAGAACCATCTTCAGGGAAGGCACCATATTCAGCCGCATTGGAGTGGAAATAACGTTGGTCTTTGACGAAAGGAGCTTTGACTCTGGAAAACCTTGTTGGTCTCAAAGGTGATCCTGGATTCGATTCTGGCTGTTCCACTGCAGGCCAGTGCCGCGGCCCCCTGAAGCAACCTGTGACCACAGCTTCAAAGGGAAGCTCTATGCAGGTGCCTGTCTCTTCCTGCCACACCAACCTCCTTATTCTGCTGCGTCTGCTGCCACCTCCATCTTCTCTTGAGGGCCTCCCTTTCGGCGCCGCTTCTCATCATGGTATAGAGGGCTTTCCGCAGCACGAGGTCCCTGTCATGAAACCCCCACATTCCTAAATGCGGGGCGGGGCGGGGGGGGGGAGAACCACACAAACACACAGTTAAGCGCCGCAGATCCAGTAACAACACCGAAACGGTACAAAACACGCAGAGAGAAGACTTGGAAGCTCGGTGGGTGCCTATAATTGTTCTAATTATCGCTTAGCACCCTTTCATTATTTTAAAGCTCTTCCAAATCCTTGTTGTCAGCATTAAATAGGTTAATAGGGGAAATAGTGGATTCAAAATAAAACGTTGAAGAGGCCTCTCTTTTGGGAGGGGGGGAATAAAAGCTTTTATTTGTCTTAGTCTGTGCTCCCTCCTGGACCCCAGCTGTGCTAGAAGGAACTTGAGGCTCTTGATTTCAGCCTCAGAAATTACTAGTTTTAATGGCAGACTTTTAAACAGCTTGTAATCGCTAGGCGCTCTCTTGCCTCTTCAAAAGCTCCCAGGGCTTGTTGTCTCCCCACAACAGATGATCATAGAATCATAGAACTGGAAGGGACCTCCAGGGTCATCTAAGTCCAACCCCCTGCACAATGCAGGAAATTCACAAATACCTCCCCCTTCACACACACCCGTAGTGACTGCTGTTCCACACCCAGAAGATGACAAAAAACCTCCAGGATTGCTTCCTGGCCTCAAAGTGGCAATCAGCATTTCCCCGGGTGTGTTAGAAAGGGCCACGAGAACTAAGCACTGAAGCAACCCTGCCTGTCCCTCCCTCTCATTGCTGTCAAATGGCCGGCTCGCCTCTGTCTGAATTTCCTCCAAAGTCATTTATCCACAGCTAGCTCTTCACTGATTCATTTTTAAAAAGTGACCCTTGCAAATGGCTGGGGTGCGGGGAGGGGGGATTACTCTCCCCACCAGATGTTAATCACTGGCCATTTGACAGGTGCCATGTGTTACTGTTTTACGGATCACGCCTGAACTCTCCCCAGAAGCCTTAAATGACTAAATGGAGGCTATCGTACTTTGGTCACGTCATGAGAAGGCGAGAGTCACTGGAAAAGGCAGTAATAACTGGGAAAAGCGGAAGGCAGCAGCAGGGCTACTTTGGGGCAGGAACGCACAGGAACGGCGTTCCGGCTGGCTCTTGAGTTGGCCATGCACAGCAGAAACTCGTTAGCATAATAGGCCACACCCAATAGCAGAAACTCACTAGAATTGGCTACATTAGGTGTGTGTGTGCGTGCGGTCTAACATGCAAAGGAGTTCCGGCTACAAAAAAAAAAAAAGCCCTGGGTTGACAGCAAACAAGGTAAACAGAATAAGAAGCAAAAGCTGGGTGTGGCTGGATTGACCACACTTCTGGTAACATGGGGGTGTGGCCTAATATGCTAATGAGCTGTGCTGTCAGGGGTGTGGCCTATTTTGCAAGACCTGAGCAAGGCTCCCAGCAACAGGATGCTTTGGAGGTCATTAATTCATAGGATCGCCATAAGCGACTGTATTTCTTTATTATTTATTAAGCTGGATTTATTAGGCCACCTGTCGCTGCAAGCAGGACTCAGGGTGGTTTACAACAGGAATAAATACAATAAAGAGTCAG
This sequence comes from Gekko gecko, assembly GCA_029375565.1. Taxonomy (NCBI): domain Eukaryota; kingdom Metazoa; phylum Chordata; class Lepidosauria; order Squamata; family Gekkonidae; genus Gekko; species Gekko gecko. The sequence continues at coordinate 11,675,786 of JAPDNY010000017.1, read as the reverse complement.
TTTAAAAGGTATAAAGGTAAAGGTTTCCCTTGCTCGAAAGCTAGTCGAATCCGACTCTAGGGGGGCGGTGCTCATCTCAGTTTCCAAGCCGAAGAGCCAGCGCTGTCTGAAGATGTTTCTGTGGTCATGTGGCCAAGCATAACTAAATGCCGAGGCGCATGGAACCTATTTTATCTACTTGCAATTTCTTGCTTTCGAACTGCTAGGTTGGCAGGACCTAAAACATACCAACAGATAAAACAATACACATTCCAGATGAGGGGGGGAGTTTCAACTTCCACAGGTTTCCTAGGATGGAGGGGTGTGTATGAGAGTGCTAGATTTCATACTGCCCCGTCACTGTCTGCAACCAAAGGCCTCAGCTTGATAGCAATTAACACACATATGTGTTAATGGTGTTGTGGTTAAGCAGACTCTAATCTGGGAGAACCGGGTTTGATTCTCCACTCCTCCACTTGCACCTGGCTGGATGACCTTGCACAAGCCATAGTTCTGATGAGAGCTGTTCTTGAAAAAGAGCAGTTTCTGTCAGAGCTCTCTCAGCCCCACCTGCCTCCCAGGGTGTCTGTTGTGGGGAGGGGAAGGGAATGGAGTTTGTAAGCCACTCTGAGACACCTTTGAGTAGTGAAGGATGGGGCATAAATCCAATCTCTTCTTCTTCTTCTTCTTCTTCTTGTGTGTGGGCTGTATGGCGGAGCCAGCTGATTTTCCATACTTGTGGTACCTCCCTGGAAAAGGACCACCGCAATCATGCTGGTCAGCGGCTGCACATCCATGTTCTACTTTGAGATGCAAGATGACAGGACCACCGTTGCGATTCTAAACAGATCCAAAGCCCATCAGCAGCACTACAGGCAACCAGGTACAGCCAACATAGTCTCAGCTGAGCTGGCAGCCTGTTAAGAAATGGAGCAGAATCCACCATCTTGCAGTTCTTGTTCTTGTAAATTATAATGGGTGGCTGCGTTAGTCTGTCTGCAGTGGCAGGGGGAAAAAAGCAAGAGTCCAGTAGCACCTTAAAGACTAGCAAAATTTTGAGCGGTGACTAACGGACACATATTCTGCCATGAATTTTTTTAGTCTATAAGGTACTGCTAGGAGCTGCGGTGGCTCAAGTGGTTAAGACACTGAACTGCAGGCTGTGGAAGGTCAGTAGTTCAGCAGTTCGAGACCCGGGTGCCGCAAGACGGAGTGAGCTCCTGTCTCTAGTTCCAGCTCCTGCCAACCTAGCAGTTCGAAAGCAAGAAATTGCAAGTAGATAAATAGGTACCACTTCGGTGGGAAGGTAACAGCGTTCCGTGCGCCTTGGTGTTTAGTCATGCCGGCCACATGACCACGGAAACGTCTTCGGACAGCGCTGGCTCTTCGGCTTTGAAACGGAGATGAGCACCACAACCCTAGAGTCGGATTCGACTGGCTTTCGAGCAAGGGAACCTTTACCTTTTAAGGTACTGCTGGACTCGCGGCTCTTTTACAGTTCTTGGTTAGCTGTCGTCAATGGGTTTAAGGCCAAGTTTCAGTGCAATGGGACATTGGTTTGGCAGAGGAAGGAACAACTCAAAACCTTTCCCCCATTCCTGCCTTAATGCAATCCGGGTCCTAACAGACAGCACTCGGTTCCCATTCATCGGGCTTTAATGGCTACCCAGCAACAATCATCATACTAAAACAGAAACGCAGGAAAGGACATAAGTATCCCAAGGATGCACGTTAAAAAGTGTGAGAGGCACTTCAATGCTCCTCAGAACTCAAGATCTGCGCTGGCAGTGCTGTTGAAGGCAAAATGCTTTCAGATTAAAAGTGCAATCTTTGCCTGCATCAAGCCTGGGCGTTTTAGGGATATCACGCGACGGTCCTACAGGTTAAAAAGTTTAATTTGCTGTGGCACCTTTATCTCACCCGCTCAGCCAGGGAAGCTTCTGCCATCCATCAAACTGCACAGATTGTGACACATCCAAAATAACTTATGGAACGGGGGTGGGGTGGGGGTGGGAGAGTCACAGAACAGCGTCTTAGTTCGGTTTTATTCCCTCTCCTACCTTGAAATCTTTTTTTTTTCAAAAAAAGGGGAACGTTTCCTTATCTTGCAATAATTCTGTGAGACGGATTGCTACAGTGCACAAGGTATAGATCGGGAAGGGAGGCTGAGAGATACTGAGAGTGGGTGACCAGAGCCCTCGGTCCAGCATTACTGGGAACTGCCGTGCTTTAGTATGACAAACCATCATGAATAAGAACAACTTTTTTAACAGCCTATTGAAACACCTGGAGGCCTTGTCCACAAGAGTCAGTACAAGCAATGATTTCAGCTCATCATTCTTTCCTTGGAATCCCTTTATTCAGCCAACAGAATGATGGAGGAGATGGAGGAGGAGGAGACTGGATTTATACCCCGCCTTTCACTACCCCAAAGGAGTCTCAGAGCGGCTTACAAACTCCTTCCCCTTCCCCTCCCCACAACAGACACCCTGGAGGGAGGTGGGGCTGAGAGAGCTCTTTCGAGGACTGCTTATGAGAGAACAGCTCTGAGAGGTCTTGAGACCAATGCTCCCTCTAAGCTGTGGAGTCTTGTGAGCAAAAATTCTACTTTGTGAGCTACCGGCATTAAAGTTGTGAGCAAGCGATTTGGCTACTGAATAAATTAATTTGCTCTGGGGCCATCCTTCCTGAGCAGAGACAAAAATGTGTGAGCTAGAGGCTAAAAACCTGTGAGCTAGCTCACACTAACTCAGCTTAGAGGGAACACTGCTTGTGACTGGCCCAAAGTCACGCCAGCAGCTGCACGTGGAGGAGTGGGGACTCAAACCCAGTTCTCCCAGATTAGAGTCCGTGCTCCTAACCCCCACACCAAACTGGCTCTCAGGGAAGCCATGGGAATGATTAAAAAATGTCTATTTTACACCAAACTGGCTCTTGTTGAAGCCACGAGAACGATTAAGAAACGTCTATTTAAGTATGATTATAGCAACACTATCTGTAGAGAACGACATGTTTGTTCTACTCCGTTTCCTGGTATTCTTCCACCGTCCTGATCGCTGCTCGTATTTGACAGTTCCTCGCTAGAGGAGGGCCTTTATGTTGGTGCGCCTTAATGCCCTACCACCTAGAGCAGGGGTGTCAAACATAAGGCCCGGGGAGCGGGACTGGCCCATCCAGGGCTCTTATGTGGCCCACAAGCAACTGGTGCAAGAGAAAGGAGACTGCTCGGGGGGAGGAGTTGGCGGAGCAACTCCGATTGTGGCTTCAGGATGGCGGAACCACCTCGTCGGCAGCAGTCAAGCCGTGCGGGAGCGTCAGCCCAGTGCTGCACTGCGGCCCATGTGGGTTTTTCCTCTGCACCCCCCTCCCAGCCCATGAGGCCTTGCAGTGAAGACACACCACTTCAGTGCTTACCAGCTGCTGCCCTTTATACAGTTTATGTCTCCAATACCCGGCATTAAGTTTTAAGGCACACATGGCCCGGCCCAACAAAGTGACAGTTAACAAATTAGTTTGGCACCTCAGATCTAGACTTTATGCAAGGGAGGCATCTTACGATACCATCCTCTTGATAGAGTACGTGACCGTAGGTCATGTAGGGCAGACACCGTGTATCAAGGGGCCACTGAAAGTAATGACCTCTCTAACCCTGAAAATCTTTTTTAATTCTTCCTTTGCTCCAAAATATAGATCATATGGAGACATCACCTCTTTTACTGGAAGATAACAGCAGACCTATCACTCTTTTAGCTGCAAAGTTTTATGCGTCTCTGATAGATTTTCACAGCCATTCAAACGGGGTCTAGCCTTTTCTATATTTTAGTAATCTGCTCGGAATTAATAAATTAAGAAGCAGTACGAGGAGGAGGAGGAGGAGGAAGGGGAAGGAGGGCGAGGAGACTGGATTTATACCCCGCCCTTCCCTACCCAAAGGAGTCAGAGCGGCTTACAAACTCCTTTCCCTTCCCCTTCCCACAACAGACACCCTGTGAGGCAGATGGGGCTGAGACAGCTCCCTCGACGACTGCCCTTGAAAGAACAGCTCTGAGAGAACTTGTGACTGACCCAAGGTCATCCAGCTGACTGCATGTGGAGGTGTGGGGAATCAAACCTGGTTCTCCCAGATTAGAGTCCGCGCTCCTAACCACTACACCAAACTGGCTTTCAAGCGCCAAAGCTCATACTCCAAAAACCTTGTAGGTCTCTAAGGTGCTACTGGACTCAAATCTACCTCTCCTACTGTCGACCAACACGGCTAAAACATCGTCAATAAGATGTCATTGGAAGGAAAAATCACAAAACTGTGACTGACTTACTTCGTCTGTGTCATGCAGAAGAACTCGCTAGGAAAAGCAGTTATGCTTGGATTGGATAACAGCAAAAGGAAACTTGGCCGCCAAAGAATATGGTGGCTGGGAGCCATAAAAGTCGACACCAGCCTGAGCACGGAACAACTCAAAGAAACAGGATGAGATCAGGAAACGTAGGTGGGGCTGTTCTTCTAGATTAGAGTCCGCCCTCCTAACCACTACACCAAGGCTTGGTGGAGCTCTTTTGAGAAGAATTCTTTTGAAAAGGAAGGGGTGGGAAATAAACAGTAAAAGTAAAACCAACAAGAAGGAAATATGGTAACCCTTTCAGGAGACCGCTCTATCAGAACTAGGACCTACCCAGAGAAGCAGCGTGTAGCAGACAGTTTCCATCCCCCGTGGTTGCCAGCGGAAGAAGCCGTTTGCAACTGGTACACACCGTGGACCACCAATTAAGACGACCTGGGGGAGGAAAAAGAAAGCCAATAATTCAAAATTATAGGGCACAATCCAGCTGCGGTCAAGCTCTTTCAAGCTGTGCTGATTTCAAAGCTTGTTCTGTTCTCCGATATAATGCAGAAATCTTACGTGCAATGAACAGTACAACGAATCTATTGGATAGTACGACGAATATTCATCAAGGCAAGATCAATGATATTTTACAGGTAAGGGAATCTGAAGAGGCTGAAAAAAAGGGGAGAAGGAGCAAGAAGAACTATAGCTTGATGTAATGGTTAAGAACGTGGACTCTAATCCAGGACAACAGGTTTGATTTCCCACTCCTCCACATGCAGCTGCTGGTGTGACCTCGGGTCAGCCACAAGTTCTCTCAGAGCTGTTCTCTCAAGAGCAGTTCTTTCAGAGCTCTCTCAGCCCCACCTACCTCACAGGATGTCTGTTGTGGGGAGGGGAAGGGAAGGAGAGTGTAAGCTGCTCTGAGACTCTGAGTGAAGAGCAGGGTATAAAACCAATCTCTTTTCCTCCTCCTCCTCCTCCTCTTCTATATGGCGGTACATCTCCATTTTATAGGGCCTGAGGAAATGAGCCAAGTCCCACAGGGCTCAGATCTTGCCTGGAAGTGTATTCCACCAGGTTGGGACTACCACCAGAAAGGCTCTAGTTCTAGGTGAGGCCAGGCGAATATTCCTTGGCCCCAGGACCATCAGTGTGTTGTTATTTAAAGGGGGTATGCCAGGAGAAGGGCTGTGGTGGCTCAAGTGGTTAAGATGCTAAACTGCAGACTAGAAGGTCGGTAGTTCAGCAGTTCAAGACCCGAGTGCCGCATGATGGAGTGAGCTTCGGCCAGCCTAGCAGTTCAAAAGCAAAAAATTGCAAGTAGATAAATATGTACCATAACGCTTCAGTGCGAAGGTAACAGTGTTCTGTGCGCCTCAGCGTCTAGTCATGCCGGCCACATGACCACGGAAATGTCTTTGGACAGCACTGGCTCTTCTGCTTGGAAACAGAAATGAGCACCGCATCCCTAGAGTCGGATTCGACTGGCTTTTGAGCAAGGGAAACCTTTACCTTTACCTAATGCCAGGAGAGGCAGTCCCTGAAGATAAAAGGGATAAACTGGAAAACATTACCAACTGTAAATACAATTACTGAATCTTGGTAATCTTCAAGGTATTCCATAAGCAGCAGCTGGGATCAATTTAATGTCCCTAACCAGTTTTAATAAATCTAAATTAGGAGTGCGCTTAGAAAAAATAGTTTAAAGCGTGTCGGACAGCCTTCGGGAAAGATAAAATTGGAAATAACATGTTCTCGTTTTTAGCAACTCCTTTCTTGTGGGCTTTGTGAAATAACAATGTGTCACCTGCTCCATGCAGAATATTTAGGCAATAATGCAGAACCTGTGGAAAGATAAATCGGGGGGTGCAGTGTCTACAATACTAATAAAACCCACACAATAGCTATACGTTTCTATACCAGTTCTACAGTGATGATAACAGCCACATGAACAGGCCTTGGGTGCAGTGTCTCTGGAAGAACCAAGCACCTCTTTATGTAATTTTTGTTGCATAACAACAGTTTGTGTAACTCTTAGAAGATCTGCCATTCAAAACAATTCTTTTTCTTATTTACTGCATATATATCCATCTTCCTCTGGAAGGAAATGTCTGAAAGTATCAGAGAAAAGGAATGGGGGGTCCAGGCAACACTATCATTATCATCAGGGAAGCCACCGCCAGTTCCAAATATGTGCACTTAGTTCAGGAACATGACATCCAAACTAGCAACTAGTATGTGCTTACAAGGGTAGTGGTTTGGTGTAGTGGTTAGGAGGGCGGACTCTAATCTGGGAGAACCGAGTTTGATTCCCCACCCCACCGCATGCAGCTGCTGGCGTGACCTTGGGTCAGTCACAAATTCTCTTGGAGCTGTTCTCTCAAGAGCAGTCCTCGAAAGAGCTCTCTCAGTCCCTCAGTCTGTTGTGGGGAGGGGAAGGGAAAGGAGATTGTAAGCCACTCTGAGACTCCTTCAGGTAGTGAAAGGCGAGGTATAAATCCAATCTCTTCTCTTCTTCTTCTTCTTCAAACTCAAATGGGAAACCATAAATAATTGGGGGGGTGCAAGCCATAATTTGGTAGTTCACCCATAACAGCATGACACGATCTGTTGTGTCAGGAAGGGAACGGATACATGTGGAAGGATAAGGGGGATAGAACATGCAAACCTAACACTCACTAGCCTAATGCAAAGCTTAGGCCCTGTGCGGGAACCGAGCCGCAGTGACCTTCAAAGAGGTGATTAATGCTGATTTGTCAAATCCATCCCTGCCTCTGTCTAATCGCCAAGGACAGGACCACATGTGGACAGGCGGCTAACACAGCTGCAAATTTCTGAAGGGGAGTGTTACATAAAAGAGCCTCTTTAATCTCTCGCTCTGCCTAATTAGACTATTTAGATATTCCTCTAGAATTCTATATTTCAGTCCGGGAACACCTTAAGAGAGCAACAAGGTTTTGAAGGTATAAAGCTGAGAAGGCCCTGGCCCTCGTCACAGCCAGCCTGGCTTCTCTAGGGCCCAGAAGGGCCAGATGGTTTTTGGACCCCCATCGTAGTGCTCTCTGGGGAACATGTGGGGAAAGGTGGTCCCTTAGGTACGTAGGCCCCATATAGGGCTTTAAAGGTAAGAACCAGCACCTTCGCGGAATTGTCTTACTCTTCGTTAATGCTATTGCCAGGGCTTATTTGTTTGTTTGTTTTGAAAAAAGAAGTGCAGGAACTCTCAAGAGGGAAATCAAGTTTTCAATCCGTATACCAGCGAAAACTCATAAACGTTCAAACATTTTAAAAAATTGTTATTTTATTTATTTTATTTTATTTTATTGGATTTGTATCCCGCCCTCCTCACAAGCAGGCCCGAAGAGGTTCGGGAACTCTCTTCTGGAGCATTCCCCCAGGAAAAAAAAACACACACCCTGGGTGTATTGTGCAGATCCAAGCTACTAGCCCCATTTTGTGGATTCTGGACTATGCCAAGAAACACTTCCTTTCGCTCGCCGTGAGTGTTCTACCAACTGGGCTTCTCCAAGGTTTAGCGGTATGCGAAGGAGAAAGGAATTCTGCCTCTCTCCAACTCTCTTCACATATTCACAACCGTGTTTATCTTTTCATCCCTCTCTTGCCCCTGGCCTTGTCTTCTTTTTTGCTAAATGAAAAGGACTCTCTGTAATGATTTCATGTTTTGGTGTGTGTGTTTCTTTAAATGTTTAGTTTGACTGCAGTAAGGTAAGAAGAGTGATAGAGGGAGACAAGTGTGGTGTGACTGGCTGATGACTGAGAGTGTGGGAGGAGGGGTGTCTATGAGTGGGATTCTGTGTGTGAAGTTTGAAGAGAGAGGATCGTCCGTGGGACTATGGGAGTTTCTGAATCTACTCTGTGTGAATAAGACAAACAGTTTAGTCTGTGTGAATATGAGTTTTGAGTCTATTCTGTGTGAATAGGACAAAGAGTTCAGCCTGGGTGGCTATATATATATATATATATATATATATATATATATATATATATATAGAGAGAGAGAGAGAGAGAGAGAGAGAGAGAGATTAAACTGAGTATCTACGCTTGTCAGAGTGGAGTTTTGGGAGTCTGAGAGACTGTTTGTGACACCAAGCTTTGCCAGTAATATTTACAAGTTCCTTTCATCAGCAACAGTTCAAAATAATGGGAAACCTATTTTGTTCTTTATTAAATAAATATTTTTTTGTTTAAACTTATCCCAGAAATCAGTACGGTCCTTCTTCAGGGCCACATAGTCCTCTGAAGTGCCCAGACCCTGGGTCATTCTACCAAAAGGGAGAGATTTGGAATTTTTAATTCCTGGTGGCAGCAGAAATCTACCAAATTTAGGTACACAGAGAGTGAGTTAAAGGAAAAACTGTCTTCCCAATAAACGAGGGCGCCACACTCCCCTCTTCAGGCTCTCCTTGAAGGAAAAGCGCACCTCTCACCTTGGTTGTTTTACCCCTTTCCCACTCTATGATACCCATTCTGAGTGAAAAGGCTGTACTTTTCCAGAGTGTTAAGAACCTTCCTACACAAGCTACCAGCTCCAGCCACAATTCAGAGTGCCACAGAAGGTCAAGCTGCCCAGATGCGCATGCATCCACTCACCTGCTTGTTCCAGCGCAACCATGGTGGCTTGCTCAATCAGATCTCGCTCAATGAAGCTCCTGAAGTCCTCACTGTAAACACTAAGATCAGGGAGCTGGAATGTGTAGATGGGCATCTCCAACGGGAACTGTTCACTGTTGCATTCGTTGGCCACGTGAGAGCGGGCAAGGGAGACTATTGCTGAGCTGGCGTGAGAAATTCCCCTAGAAAGTCTCTTCTCTGCTTGGGAAAAGGAAGAGAAGATGGGCAAACGTTACCCTGGTGGAGAAAATGATCCCTCATTACCTTCTGTTGTTCCCAACGTAAGAAGCGGAAACCTGCCGATTGAATACGAGTTTATGAAGAGTCATTGTTCCCTGCGCATTTGCCAAAAACAAATTACACAGTCCATGGCTTGGGAACAGCAATGGAAAAGCTTCTAGCACACTAGGAACCCTGTCGTATTAACTCTCCCAAATTAGAAAAGGCAGATAAGATGCTGAATGACTTGAGTTCAAGTACATTGTTACCCTCCAACTGATCCTATCACAAAGATAGTAGACTTTTACGAGATGCAATACAAGAATGTGTGGAAAATGTCATAATTTAGTTCCATAATGCATCACGGGAGGAGAAAATAAAAGACTGTCAGAACTAGGAATGCTACCAAATTTCACAGCTCAGTGTTCCAAAAAAAACAACAACCTCCCAGCCATTTTGTTATCATTTTTCTCTCATACACATCAAATCAGTGAGCATTTTCATATCGTTTTCTATTTCCTAATGCTGAATTTTTACTATTACATTTATGCGATCCTGAACGCCAATTTTACACGACCCGTGTTGTAAAAATAGCATTTAATGTAAAAAAATGGCAGTAACAAAACAAAGGAACTGGAAGCCCCAGCAATAAAGGTGAGCAAAACAAAAAGGCTTATAAAAGACAGCGTTAAAGAACAAACGACAAAAAGGGCATATTTGTAAGTATGACATCAAAATGTAAGCAAGTTCTACTGCGTGTTATGGAGCCCAAGGAAGGAGCTAAACTTCTAGACTGGGCCAGAATCAGATGGCAGACCTAACAGTTATTCATCATGGGTTAAGTGAGAGAACCTTAATATGTGAAGAAGATGATGGTGAAGATGAATAAGGAGGGGGGAAGTTTTTAATACCCCGCTTTTCTCAGGAGTATCAAAGTGGCTTACAATCGCCTTCCCTTCCTCTCCCCACAACAGTCACCTTTGTGAGCTAGGTGGGCCTGAGGGAGCTGCTCTTGAGAGAACAGCTCTGAGAGAACTTGTGACTGACCCAAGGTCACACCAGCAGCTGCATGAGGAGGAGGAGTGGGGAATCAAACCCGGTCCTCCCAGATTAGATTCCACATGTAGCGTAGCTCTTAACCACTATACCAAGCTGGCTCTCGAAGTCGCAAAGCAAGAGTCTCAGAGCAGCTTACAATCGCCTTCTCTTCCTCTCCCCACAACAGTCACCTTGTGAGGTAGGTGGGTCTGAGAGAGTTCTGAGAGAGCTGTGACTGGCCCAAGGTCACCCAGCAGGCCTCACGGGGAGGAGGAGTGGGGATTCAAACCTGGTTCTCCATATTAGAGTCCGCCTCTCTTAATCACTACACCACACTGTGGGAACTGCGCAACTATACGTACAGTTGTGAAACTAAGGTTTCCTGATGGACATCTACTATGCAAATGTACACATTTGATTCTTTGTCCATCGTTTATGCCAGTTTTTTCTCGTAGCAGGGAAAGGTAGATTATACCAGCTGAGGCACCACCTTCTTAAACCCTGGATGTTGCCACTGTTTTCTTGAAATAGTGGGTACCGGGACACGTCTTAAATATTCATCCAGGATTTCAATTTCTAGCTCTCTTCACAGAACAAAAACAAAATGTGCCAAAAAAGAGTCACCTCTTAGTATCACAACAGAACATCAAACAGACCCGGGTTAGCTTTAATCTCCAAACCGCTGCAACCTTCATGACCCAACCTAAAGACGGGTTTTCTGTTTCTCTGCTCGCATCTGCAGTAACACGGTCGACAGAAAGCATGCACCCTATCATACAAAAGGTGAGTGGTGCTTGCCTCATTCAGGTCAGAGTATCTGAGCCTGTTCAACTGAGCTGTACCCAGAAGGTTAAAAGCCCATAGCATGAATACATTCCAGCACTCTTGAATTCAGCCTGCAGTTGCTTATAGACTTTAGAATGTCTCACAGCCCCTGAGCTGCTGGATGTGTAGCCCAAGGCTTACAAAATCTTGTGTGACATCAAAGCTGCTGGGAGGAAAAACGGGGTTTCTGACAAAGCTTGCTTTGACTCATGAAAGCTTATACCTTAGGAAATATTGTTGGTCTTTAAGGTGCTCCCAAGGGTTGCATTTTTTGTTCTACTAATGAGAATGTTACTTTGGGAGTGAACCAAACATGAGGGTAGTGACTGGTTGTTGTTTTTTTACTACTTTGGAGTATTGTTTTTATAGATTGTATAAGCTGCTTTGAAGGTCAAACAGGGTAAGGATGGTAAACAAACAAAAGGTTTTAAGTAAATAACCGTCCTGCTTAAAAAGAAACAGAAACACATGAAGCTGCCTTATACAGACCTTTGGTCCGTCAAAGGAGTCTTGTCTACTCAGACTGGCAGTGACTCTCCAGGATTTCAGGAACAAGGTCCTTCACATCACCTGCTGCCTGGTCCTTTTTAGACTGAAGGTGCCGGGGACTGAACCTGGGACCTTCTGCATGGCCAGCAGAGGCTCTATGACTGAGCCACAGCCCCTCCTTACAGATCTCCAGGGTCTCAGGCGGAGGTGTTTCACATCACCTACTACCTGGTCCTTTTCAACTGGAGATGCTGGAGACTGAACCTGGGACCTCCTGCATGCCAAGCAGAGGCTCTGTCACTGAGCCACGGTCCCTCTTTACAGCTCTCCAGGGTATCCGGTGAACATCTTTCAAATCCCCTACACTGCCTGGTCCTTTTAACTGGAGATGCCGGGGACTGAACCTAGGACCTTCTGCATGGCCAGCAGAGGCTCTACAACTGAGCCATGGCCCCTCCTTACAGATCTCCAGGGTCTCAGGCGGAGGTCTTTCACATCACATACTGCCTGATCCTTTTTAACTGGAGATGCCAGGGATTGAACCTGGGACCTTCTGCATGCCAAGCAGAGGCTCTACTACTGAGCCACGGCCCCTCCTTACAGATCTCCAGGGTCTCAGGCGGAGGTCTTTCACATCACATACTGCCTGATCCTTTTTAATTGGAGATGCCAGGGATTGAACCTGGGACCTTCTGCATGCCAAGCAGATGCTCTGTCACTGAGCCACAGTCCCTCTTTACAGCTCTCCAGGGTATCAGGTGAAGGTCTTCCAAATCCCCTACACTGCCTGGGTCCTTTTAACTGGAGATGCCGGGGACTGAACCTGGGACCCTTCTGCATGCCAAGCAGATGCTCTGCCACTGAGCCATGGTCTCTCCCCTATCATATCACTGAGGAGGACCTAGTCCACCTCAACTGAGGTAACTCTCTTCTGCAAAGGGCCACAGTGCACAAGCCAGCCCACGTGTCGTTGCAGCCCACCTCTCAGAGATTCCCTCCGACTCCCGCGGCTGACCCGAAAGCTGCTGTCAGTTGCTTTGCCATCAAAGCTCTGCAGTTCCGAAGCGTTTTACCTTGAGCAATATCATCCTGTCTTTGAAGAGACGGCCGCTCGCTCTTGTTCACCTGCTGCGGAGGCTCTCTCTCCTGCTGCGGCTTGGGGTACTTCCCTTCATTGAACACCTGGGGAAGGTTCGCCGTGTGAACCTGCCGAAGCTGTTCATAGTCACTCAGGGCGGCAGACAGGTCCCAGTTTTTGCCTGGAAAGAGGCCCGATAAGAACAGTGTTAATTCCCACATGCATATCAATGGACATTGAGTATGGAAGCAACAGGGGCGTGGAGACATGAAGGGGCCTTCTACTGAATCAGACGCCCTTGTCTGCTCAGACCGGCAGCAGCTCTCCAGGGTCTCAGTCTGAGGTCTTTCACATCACCTGCCTCTCTTTGTCCTTTCAACTGGAGATGCCAGGGATTGAACCTGGGACTTTCTGCATGCCAAGCAAGGCTTTGAGTCACAGCCCCTCCCCAGCATTTCTGGATTAAGTAAGGTGGGGTAAAAGGATCATGCGCTGCATATCCGAACGGGACACGGCTTTAGAGGCTCAGCCAATATTCTGCCTTTCGTTCCTTTACTGTGACGAAGAACGAGAACTACTGTTCAAAAGTGCCCGCCCCGCTTTTAGCATCACACCTGATGTCCCCACAGGTAAGGTAAATACGGACTAGGGCAGAATGCTAGACTAGTCAAAAGAAACAAAACAAGAATCGCTCCTGCCTTTGTTATTAGATGACATAATTTATTACGATGCAGAGGAAAAGAATGTTAGGCGACCATTTAGACAAGGGCAGTTCATTGCCTTAACAAAATATCGATGCACGAGGAAACAATCTGCAGAAGTCCGGCTGATTATTAAGTAGAAGGTTTTTAAGGAAAAACATATCCTTTAACACATAACTCAAGCAAAACTAGACGGCACGATACAATTTTAAAAAAATATCCTGCATTTATTAACGATTTCATGCATCAGCTTAAGGGAAATTCCATCCTCTCACACTGAATGAGGCATAACCATTCTGTTGCCTTTAAATTCTTTAGTTCTCGTGTGAAAATAGTTCCATTCATACCCATACAAACCCTGTCTCCGTTTGTTCTTCAAAGGTACTGATAACAAAAACCCAACAGTAAAATGTTAATTGTTAACATCGTCCTCTCTTGGTTGTTCAGATCTAAATTGGATCTCTGTTCTCCAAAATATTTTGACCCAAATCTATTTTGAACGCATGCTGCCCACACTGTCATGAGAAGAGAATATAACGAAAAGGCTCTCTGTTCTTTAATTAGCAAAATGCACTGCTGCCCACGTGGTGTATGATACACAAGCTCAATCAGTCCGAAACGGCTTTATTTCATAATTCAATGGAAGAATATTTCTAAGATGATACATTTTATACACTAAATGCCTTATCAGGAGGAGGAAGAACAAAGCCAGCTACTGATGGACTCAGAGGCCTTTGCTTTGAAGGATTTTTCCCCCTCCAAAGAACCACAATACCAAACTACCCGACCTGGATAGCCCAGGCTAGTCCGATCTCATCAGATCTCAGAAGCTAAGCAGGTTTGGCTCCGGCTAGTATTTGGATAGGTGAGCTCAAAGGAGTACCAGGGTCGTGACAGGCAGAGACAGGCAATGGCAAAACCACCTCTGAAACATCTCTTGCCTTGAAAACAAGTCGAGCTCACCACCTAGTGGTGCATAACCCTAAAAGAGGCTGCCACACAATCTTAGGATCTCCTGGATATACTACACACACTGCCGTACAATAATTATTCATTATTAGCCACCAAACTAGTAAAGGTAAAGGTTCCCTTGCTCGAAAGCCAGTCGAATCCGACTCTAGGGTTGCGGTGCTCATCTCCGTTTCAAAGCCGAAGAGCCAGCGCTGTCCGAAGACGTTTCCGTGGTCATGTGGCCGGCATGACTAAACACCAAGGCGCACGGAACGCTGTTACCTTCTCACCGAAGTGGTACCTATTTATCTACTTGCAATTTCTTGCTTTCGAACTGCTAGGTTGGCAGGAGCTGGAACTAGAGACGGGAGCTCACTCCGTCTTGCGGCACCCGGGTCTCGAACTGCTGAACTACTGACCTTCCACAGCCTGCAGTTCAGCGTCTTAACCACTTGAGCCACCACAGCTCCAGCCACCAAACTACCTGACCATTAATAGGTATCACCATCAGATCATCCACCATCACATATACACCACACATATATACCACCTTTTAATTGGATAGCTATTCTCTGCCACACAAAGATTCTCAAAGGAATGGAAGGATTGCTGGAGGGGCCGCGGCTCAGTGGTAGAGCATCTGCTTGGTATGCAGAAGGTCCCAAGTTCAATCCCTGGCATCTCCAGTTGAAGAAGAACAGGCAGTAGGTTATGTGAAAGACCTCCGCCTGAGACCCTGGAGAGCGGCTGCCAGTCCGAGGTTGCGATCACACGCACAATTAGCCGCGTCATAGGCGTGAATGCCGGGTGGATTTGAAGGGCGTGATCAGACACAAACATCTGGGAAACGCCCCGCACCCATTGGCAACCTGTTTTGCGCCACCGCAGAAGCGGAGTAAAAAGACACCAGGGAAAGTCTGGTAGGAAACGGGTTGCTACAGGCCACAGATGGACTTTCCCCTGTCTGATCGCTCCAGCGTGCTCTCATGGCGTCGGGATGGTCTGATGAGGCCATCCTGACTCTGTGCCGTTGTCCCCCCCCCCCTTCTCAGTATGTGCATCATTGCACAGTCCACAGGGTTAGGGTCAGTGCTGAGATGCGATTCATCGATTCCCCATTTAAGCACATCGGAAACAAACGGCCAAACAAAACAAAACACAACCCAGTAAAGTTGTGGCCAATTTTATTCCACATTTCTCTGAAAAACTTTGTGTGCGGGTGTATTATTTCAACTGAAGTGTAAACGGGGTTAACATGTGGTCGGGTAGGGAGGGCCCTCAGTTTGCAAGACCTGAGCGAGGTTAACCATAGAAAAGGTGGTGGTACGTCTGTTTCAAAAAGGCTTCCTCCTAGGCTGCCTCTCCTAAATACTATTGGAGGCTGAAAATTCTACCCACTCCCATCTTTGTGACTCTGGGATACCACTGGGATGGGGGAGAGAAAACACCAAAAGCACACTTAAACAAGAGTTCGCTCCCATTCATATGGGTCTGTGAGTAACTCTACTTCCAACCACATTTCAGGTTAAAACTTTTAAGAGTTTGTTTC
>JAPDNY010000017.1:11630000-11655000 GCA_029375565.1 Gekko gecko | reverse complement strand
TGCTTTGTGAGCTGCTGACATTAAAGTTGTGGGCGAGCAGTTTGGCTACTGCATAAATTAGTTTGCTCTGGAGCCCTCCTTCCCTGAGCTAAGACAAAAATGTGTGAGCCAGAGGCTAAAAAACTGTGAGCTAGCTCACATTAACTCAGCTTAGAGGGAACACTGCAGTCCTTATCCATTTGTTCCCATTCAGCTGCTATCTGTGGTGCCCGTCTACTGCCTGTACAGCTATTTTTTCCATCTCAGTTTATTCCTGCAATAATGGGACTTCCCACTTTCAGATAATTATAGGAGATTAACCGCTGTCTGTCACGGCCAAGTCTCCTTCTGGCACTCTCTTGTTTCCACTTTTACTGTTATTATGGAACGGGGAGGGGTAGGTCGATTCTAGCTTTGAAACTTTTCTTTATTGGAGGCTTGGACCCTTAGACAGGGAGGGAGGGAGGAAGGGAGGAAGGAAGGAAGGGAGGGAGGGAGGGAGGAGGTGAAGGAGAAGAAGGAGAAGGAGGAGAAGAAGAATTGGATTTATATCCCGCCCTTCACTCAGAGTGGTTTACAATCTCCTTTCCCTTCCCCTTCCCACAACAGACACCCTATGGGGTAGGTGGGGGCTGAGAGAGCTCTTTCAAGGACTGCTCTTGAGAGAACAGCTCTGAGAGAACTTGCTGACCCAAGGTCACACTAGCTGGCTTCATGTGCAGGAGTGGGGAATCAAACCCTGGTTCTCCCAGATTAGAGTCCACGCTCTTAACCACTACACCAAACTGGCTCTTATGGTACGCAATCATTTCTTGAAAGAACAGTGTCCCCTCGCTTAAGTGAATTACTCACACTTCCAAGTTTTCCCCTGGGTTCACTCCACCAATTCTGTAATTAAAACTGCGAGTCAAAGAGGTTACAGTCCCATAATGGAATTCCTTCCATGCAAGTCAAGAGCAACACCTCTGAAACAGGATCTGTCTCCTCCCCCATCATTTCATCACAACACTTTGCCTTGCATTCTGGCATGCCTACTAATAAGCATCTTTTTTTTTCCACTGACCACAGTGACTTCAGCATCACAGATGGGTGTTAAGGCCACACACAGGAGGCAAAGAAATGCTGAAGGGGACAAAAACTTTTCCCTGCTATGAAACGCTGGGGGAAGGACAGGAAGAACAAGGGGATCAGAACCCAAATCGGGAGTGATATACCTCGTTTGTTTGTTTGTTTGTTTTAAATGGACAGAGCGTGTGACACAGCCAGCAATTGGCCACCCGTTCAGAGGGTCCAAAACCAAGACAGGAGGGAGGTCATATCCTAAGGGGGCCTGAATAACCTCTGGACTCTACAGCTGGAAGGGACATTGGCTATAAAGGCTTGGGAGGGATGAGGCAACCTCCCTCCCTCCATTCTTTCTACACCCTCTGGAACAAGACTTTCAAAGACCCTCCAGGACTAGAGATGTAAAATTTCTGGAAATCTTGAAGCTTGGAAAAAACTCCAGTTTTTCCCCATTTTTTTCCGGGGGAAAACAGACATTTTCAGAAAAATTGAAAAGAAAAAATGCTACATTAGCACTTCTTTTTTCTTTTCCAGATTGAAAGTCATTCTGTTACTTTAGGAACATAAAATATGACTATGGACAATTTTACTTGTATATTCTGACTGTTTTCTCTCCCTCACATATTATGTTTTACTCTGTATGTTGGTCTTAAGACCGTAATAATAAACTATACTATACTACCCCGAAAATCACACTGGTCTATAAGGTGCTTACTGGACTTTGAATTCAACTGTCCTGACGTTAGGAATCTCTGCTTAGTTTCTGAAGCTCAGTGGGTGACACTGGGCAAACCATCTCTCCTCAAGAGTCATCGCAAAATATTATTTATAAAGCCTTCTTACCCAAAGAAGCCTAGCAGGTCCTGAAAGAATAGAAAAGAAATAACCATAGTGATCTCCCTATGCTCTGCCATGACAGCTTGGCTCACCAGAGCAGGGCCTTCTCCAAGTGCCAACCTGCAAATGGGGGGAAATCAACCAATGCCCGTACACAGTGCCTTCTCCGTGGTGGCTCCTGCCTTGTGGAATGGCCCACCTGAGGAGGTCAGGAAGGCTCCCCCTCTTCTGGCTTTCTGCAAACGAGGCAAAATTGAATTGTTCAAGAGGGCCTTTTCTAGGGAGGAAGGGAGGAGGGAGTAGGCGAAGAAGGAGAAGGCAAGAGGATTGCACTGTATAAAGCGATTCACAATGTTACTTGTCTATACTACTATGGATAGAATGCTGAAACTGGGATCCTCCTGCTATATAATCTTTGCATCATCGTCACCCACCCACCTATCAGCCCAAATAATATGCCAGGGAACCCCCACAGCCAGCTGGTTTGTTAGAAGTGTGACTGTGTTTTAATGTTTATTATTTTCAAATTGTTTAAATTGTTTAATTTTATTGTATTTATTGTCTGTTTTATAATGTTACCCACCCTGAGTCTGCTCACGGGATGGGCAAGCTATAAATATAAGTAATAAACAGAGAGGAAGGAGGAGGAGGAGGAGGAAGAGGAGGAGATTGGATTTACACCCTGCCCTTCACTACCCAAAGGAGTCTCAGAGTGGCTTACAAACTCCTTTCCCTCCCCCTCCCCGTAACAGACACCCTCTGAGGGAGGTAGGGCTGAGAGAGCTCTGACAGAAACTGCTCTTTTTCAAGAACAGCTCTGACAGAACTATGGCTTGCCCAAGGTCATCCAGCAGCTGCGAGTGGAGGAGTGGGGAATCGAACCCGATTCTCCCAAATTAGAGTCCGTGCACTTAACCACTACACCAAATCATTTAATGTGTTGTGTTACTACTTATGGCTTGGCTTCAGTTCAGTGTTTAGACTTCTGGTTGGTTCTATAACCCTAATCCTTCTGCAATTGTTTATTGAATGGCCCATCCTATTGATTGTATATTGACTCACTCAGTGCAATCCACCTTGGCTTCAAACAAGAAACATGGACTATAAGTAATGCAGATAGAAGACAGAGGACGGATAGGTGGATAATAGAAGACAAGACAGAGGACGGATATATGGATGAAAGAAGACAGATGATAGAAGACAGAGGATGGATGGGTGGATGATAGAAGACAGAGGATGGATAGAAGGATGAAAGAAGACAGAAGATAGAAGACAGAGGATGGATGGATGATAGAAGACAGAGGATGGATGACAGAAGATAGATGGAAGATGACAGAGAGAGATGACAGATAGACAGACAGACAGACAGAATGAATGGCGGAACGGCAATGCCACCAGATCTCAGCTGTATGAATTAGAAGTTTGCTCACAGATCCCATCGGATATTTCCTAAAGTTTTGTTGACTCACACACAGAGCTAACTTCAGTTACAGTACAGTCAGATGGGGGGAAAGAAAACAAAACAAAAACCCCACCTCTGATGTTTAAACATAGCTTCAAAGAAAAATCTTTGGATCACTGGTTAACGCCAAGCTTTCCTGCTACAGAGCTGATGTTAATTTCATACCTGTCAGATAGCGATGCAAGAGATCTGTCAAGCTCTCCTTCTGTTGCCAAAATGGGGGCAATTATAAATCTTGCAGGTTATTTGGCATGCATTCTGCATAACGGGACGGGAAATGGATTCTTGTACTGAGTGTGTAAACCTTTTAAAAAATGGCACTGGTACTGTTAACTGAAGAAAGAGGGATGGGAGATGAAGATAAGTTCCATGACTGTGCCTGGAGTAGGGACCGGAGACTTCTCCGTGGTCTTGTGCCTGGCATGACTGAACGCTGAGGCGCACAGAACATTGTTACCTTCCCACCGAAGCGGTACCTATTTATCTACTTGCAATTTCTTGCTTTTGAATTGCTAGGTTGGCAGTAGCTGGGGCCAGAGATGGGAGCTCACTCCGTCATGCGGCACTCAGGTCTCGAACTGCTGAACTACCGACCTTCCATTCTGCAGTTCAGTGTCTTAGCCAGTAAGTCACCGTAGCCCCTGACTTAGAAATAGCCCACCCAATAAAAAAGCCTTTACCACAGTGGGCTTACCATTAAGTAATGGACAGTTTTTTCAAAAAAAGGGTAATTACATGTTACAACAAAATGGAATGTGTTTTTTTCTTCATGGGCAGTTTTCCACTGCACCAATTGAGAGTCCAAATTATTTATGGCCACTAAAAGTCACTATAATGATTCCATGTTTTGGTGTGTGTGTGTTCCTTTAAATGTTTAGTTTGAATGCAGTAATATGAGAAGAGTGATAGAGGGTGACAAGTGTGATCTGATTGGCTGTTGACTGAGAGTGTGGGAGGAGGGGTGTCTGAGAGGATTCTATGTGTGTGTCTACGAGATATTCTGTGATATGAGAGACACAAGTATGGAAGAGTTTTGAAGAGAGTCTGTTTGACTCAGAGTTATGAAGGATTCTGTGTGTGAAGCTTGAAGAGAGAACATAGTCTGTGATTCTATTCATTGTGAATAAAACGAAGAGACTAGCCTGTGTGGCTATATATATGAGTGTATAAGCCTATCAGAGTGAAGTTTGGAGTTTGAGAGACTGTTTGCAGCACCAAGCTTTGCCAGTTATATTTACAAGTTCCTTTCTTCAGCAACTGTTCAAAATAACCAGAAACCTGCTTTGTTTTTTATTAAATAAATTATTTTTTTTTTTAAACCTATCCCAGAAATCAGTACAGTCCTTCCTCAGGGCCACATAGTCCTCTGAAGTGCCCAGACCCTAGGTCATACTACCAAAAGAGAGAGAACTGGAATTTTTAATTCTTGGTGGCAGCAGAAAACTACCATGTTTATATACACAGAGAGTATTTAAAGGTAAACTGCTTCTCCTATAAGCAAGGATATCACAGTCACACTATTACATATCTCAACAATCATGGCCTTCCCTACTGGTGACATACCCTGGACTGTCCAAGTACAGCACCAAGATATACAGTCAGACCTGGAAAACATGCTGATGCCAGGATTTTAGGAACCAGGGATTTCCCTAACCTTCAGCGTTATGCTTCATATTTTAATAGAGGAATGAGCCTTGTGTGCTAAAACTGTGTGGTCTTGCAACAGGGCCACTCAACTCACCTGCTGACCCTGCTACTTGTTGTAAGCTCTTCCGCCACCCACGCTCCTAGCTGCAGGCAGTGCCCAGGACAGTCAGGGAAGAGTGGCCGAAGATGGGGAGGACTGGAAAATGAAGAGGTGGGTAGAGGAAGGACAAAAGAAGAGCCCTGCTGGATCACAGAATCACAGAGTTGGAAGGGGCCACACAGGCCGTCTAGTCCAACCCCTCCCTGCTCAATGCAGGATCAGCCTAGAGCATCCCTGACAAGGGTTTGTCCAGCCGCTGCTTATAGACTGCCAGTGAGGGGGAGCTCACCACCTCCCTAGGCAGCTGATTCCACTGTGCCGTAACTCTGACTGTCAAAAAAAAATTCCTAATAGCCAGCCGGTACCTTCCTACCCTTAATTTAAATCCATTACTGTGACTCCTATCCTTTGCTGCCAACAGGAACAGCTCCCTGCCCTCCTCTAAAGAGAGCAATCATGCCCCCCCCACCTCCTCCAGACTAAACATTCGCAAGTCCCTCAGCCTTTCCTCATAGGGCATGATCAGACCAGTGGTCCATTTAGTCCAACATCCTATCTTAAACAGTGGCCCACCAGGGCCTCTGGAGGGCCAACAACAGGGATAGAGGCTGAGGTCTTCGTAAGAACCTAAGAAGAGCCCTGCTGGATCAGACCATTGGTCTGTCTAGTCCAGCACCCTGTTTCACACAGTGGATAACCAGTTCCTCTGAAGGTCCAACAATAGGGCAGAGAGGCTGAGGCCTTCCCCTGATAAGAACACTAGGAGACCCTGTTGGATCAGACTGGTGGTCCATCTAGTCCAGCATCCTGTCTCACACAATGGCCAACCAGTTCCTCTGGAGGAACAGCAACAGGGCAGAGAGGCTGAGGTCTTCGTAAGAACCTAAGAAGAGCCCTGCTGGATCAGACCATTGGTCTGTCTAGTCCAGCACCCTGTTTCACACAGTGGATAACCAGTTCCTCTGAAGGTCCAACAATAGGGCAGAGAGGCTGAGGCCTTCCCCTGATAAGAACACTAGGAGACCCTGTTGGATCAGACTGGTGGTCCATCTAGTCCAGCATCCTGTCTCACACAGTGGCCAACCAGTTCCTCTGGAGGAACAGCAACAGGGCAGAGAGGCCGAGGACTTCATAAGAACATCAGAAGAGCCCTGCGAGATCAGACTGGTGGTCCATCTAGTCCAGCCTCCTGTCTCACACAGTGGCCAACCAGTTCCTCTGGAGGGACAACAACAGGGCATATAGGCCGAGGCCTTCCCCTGATGTTGCTTCCTGGCTCTGGGATTCAGAGGTTTAGTGCCTATGAAGGTGGAGGTTCCCTTCAGTCACCACAGCTAGAAGCCACTGATAGAGCTCTCTTCCATGAATCTATCTACTCCCCTTTTCAAGTTGTTTATTCCTTGATGGCTTGGGAGTGAAGGAGAATGCGGGTTGGCAAAAAGGGGTGGGGAGGAACAATGACAAATTGAGGAGATGGGGACAATGGGCACTCTCTGCCCAGAGGTCACTGAAACCTGGAACCAGCCCTAGGTCTTGATATAATAACTGTTCTATCCAAACTTTCATGACAGAACGGGCTAGTTTTGAAGGCACAGACAAGGTTGTCACCTTGGTGGTATTGCTAAGAAATGTATCAGAGTGACAATTCCTACTACTGTCTAAGTTGGATAGCCCAGGCTAGTCCGATCTCGTCAGATCACAGAAGCTAAGCAGGGTCGGCCTTGGCTAGTATCTGGAAGGATGACTTCCAAGGAACACCAGGGCAGTGACGCAGAGGCAGGCAATGGCAAACCACCTCTGAAATGGCGCTGGCCTTAAAAATCAATCTAACTCACCACCTAGTGGTGCATAACGCTAGAAGAGCTAGAACTTCTGGTTGGCAGACAATCTTAGGCTCTCCTGGCTATTCTACACACAATGCCACATGATAATTATTATAATTATACTGTCTTTATTTCACCTGGCAAACACAACTTTTTTTGCACTTCCTTCAAAATTCCCCTCCCTTTTACGGCATGTGTTCTCGTTCTCTCTCTCTCTCTCTCTCTCTCTCTCTCTCTCTCTCTCTCTCTCTCTCTCTCGTCTCTCTCTCTCTCAACACTTTGTCTATAAGTGATGTCAGTATCCTACTCAACTGGAATCCTACTATGGTATAGATGACAAACTCCCAAAATACTTCTATGCTAATTTAATCACCATCAACACTCACAAATGCTCTCCGTTGGTGGCCATCTCCCACACAAAATTTATTTACAAAACTGTACTATACTAGAGATTCGTCTCTGAAATCTCTGCTGACATTACAAAGCCTGAACATCGGGTACACAAATAGCACCATATTACAGGAAAAGCATTTAGAAGAAGAAAAAAGAAGAAGAGATTGGATTTATACCCTGCCCTTTACTCGGAGTCTCAGAGCGGCTTACAAACTCCTTTCCCTTCCTCTCCCCACAACAGACACCCTGTGAGGTAGGTGGGGCTGAGAGAGCTTTTTCAAGGACTGCTCTTGAGGCAACAGCTCTGAGAGTATTATGGCTTGCCCAAGGTCATCCAGCAGCTGCAAGTGGAGGAGTGGAGAATCGAGCCCAGTTCTCCCAGGATAGAGTCCACACCCTTAACCACTACACCAAACTGGCTCTCACTAAAGGGCCAGGAAGAGGTTTTTCTTAATCTCCGACCCCTTTGAAACATTGCCAAAATTTACAAATGAATTATGAATACTAAGATTACTTAGTACTAACTAATGAATACTAACTTCATTTCACCCTCTCTTACACCTGTATTTTTTTCCATTGCAATTTTTTGGATTATGGATGAACGGAAGATGCTTAATTTGTAACAAAGCACTTTCGTACTCTGGTCCACACTGGGTCCTCAGCGGTGCAAAAAAAGAATATGAATTGCTCAAGAATGTTTGCACGATGAGGGCCGTATGGCAATGTGGAGCTGGACACCTTCTGCTCCACTTCCAGGCTTGAAGGACCCACTGCCTGGTCTTAATGTGACCACCTCTAAGCAGAAGTCTAAGCATGCTCCTGTTATAGAGCAAAATTTGAGTCCAGTGGCACCTTTAAGACCAGCGAAGTTTAATTCCTTGCACGCAAAAGCTGACCCCCAGAATTAAACCCTGTTGGTCTTAAAGGTGCCACTGGATCCAAACTTTGCTCTACCGCTTCAGACCAACACAGCTAACCTCCCCACCCAATTCTATGTTCCTGTTAGAATTAGTTGCAAAGACTGTTGAATACTGGAGCACGTTTCATCTACCATACAGGAGTCTCTGTTTTTTCCACAGGCACAGAGCCCTACTTACGCTCACACGTAAATACGCAAAGTGGCAATTGGGATAACTCGTTTATTGTTAGCACATGCAGTGTAGCCAGTCCTTACCCCTGATCCTTCCAAGGGCAAACCTGTCCAGAATAGGGATTAGTTATTTTGGCTATCACTAAATCGACTGTAAACAGTCACTGTAAAATCCAGAACTTCCTCCTCCTGCTGGTCCTCTTATTTACTTTAAAGCTGTAGTCATCAACATTAACGGTGTGGGTCACAGACCCATGCCAGTGGTGGTGGTGGTGTTCAGTCGCAAAGTCGAGTCCGACTCTTCACAACCCCATGGACCACATCACGCCAGCCCCTCCTGTCCTCTGGAGTTTGCTCAACTTCATGATGCTAGTGTTACTGAATTCCAAATCTCCCAACTTTCCAACTTCTGCCCCAAATTAATCAGAGAGATAGATAGATGATATAGATAGATAGGGTGTGCATGCGTGTGTGTGTAGAGCTATATATAGAGAGTGAAGTTTTTATATATACACACAAAACATCTCACCATTATCTTAATGTCAAGAATATTAGGTTAGAAGTGTTTCCTGCCGTATTTTACAAAGCATTTCTTAATTTATAATCTTGCTGAAGAGCACTGCAGGAAATTAATCACTCCTAGTGTGGTGCGCACAACAGACATGAACTTTAGAAAAGAAAATCTCAAAATGTTGTGCATATGGCTAAACACAACTTGCCCAAAAGATGACTGAACATGATGGGCTACTGCAGGTCTAAAAGACTTTGGGAGCTATGAAATGAAGACAGTCCGGCCCTGCCATTTTGTGAAATGACATTCTCTGAGTGCCGAATCTGTTTTGGTTCGCCATCCAACATGGGTTTGGCTAACTGAAAACAGGACAGGATGACTGAGGCTCTGACCTTTATATGAAATAGTTATCTGGGAACCAGCTCTTGTGGGGGGACGGGGGGACGGGACATAGTGGGGTACCTCAATCATGTTCTCCACTGAGACCTGCCATGTGGGGTTATCTGAACAAAAGTTAGAAGTTAAGAGAAGTCTCCTGGCACTGTAAGGACTAGCGCATTATAGACTGCAATTATTGTTCTTTATTTATCTTATTTTGCCAGTTCACCAGCAGTTATCTCCTTCCTGAGATAAGACAAAAATGTGTGAACTGGAGGCTTAAAAACTGTGAGCTAGCTCACACTAACTCAGCTTAGAGGGAACACTGATTAGGAGTTGTCCACAACGCTGTGACTGGTTTGTTTTCGATCAAATCTTGTTTTCATCCATGCTCTGCAATATAATGCAACACACCTAAACCTTGGAATGCCAGGGGATGTAGTGATGGCCACAAGGGGAGAGGTCTATCAGTGGCTCTTGAAAAAAACAGACAAAACTGTCCTCTTTGGGGCTGGAAGGTTAGGAACGTTCCCAGGTAAAGGTTTCCCTTGCTCGAAAGCCAGTCGAGTCCAACTCTAGGGGGTGGTTCTCATCTCCGTTTCCAAGCTGAAGAGCCAGCGCTGTCCGAAGATGTTTCCGTGGCCATGTGGCCGGCACGACTAAACACCAAGGCACACAGAACGCTGTTACCTTCCTACCAAAGTAGTACCTATTTATCTACTTGCAGTTTCTTGCTTTCGAACTGCTAGGTTGGCAGGAGCTGGGGCCAGAGATGCGAGCTCACTTCGTCTTGTGGCATTCGGGTCTCGAACTGCTGTACTACAGACCTTCCGGTCTGCAGTTCAGAGTCTTAACCTCTGAGCCACCGCAGCCCCTAGCAGGAACATTCCCAGTTCGTAGCAATTATCACAACTTAGCTAGTAGGGGTATTTCAAATGAGATTTGTCATAGTGATCAATTGTTTGAAGTAGTCAGGAAAACATGTCCTCCTTTTTGCTTTTCAAAATATGGTTACCCTAGTGAAACAGAACTCAGTGTACCAATTTTTACTGTGCCCAAGGTTAACCCAACTTTAAGACTTGCACAAACACAATCACAGCAATGCTGATACGTCTTTCCATCTTGTTATTATTTACCAACAATGCTGATACATCTTTCCATGTTTTTATTATTTACCAAACATTTTTGGCTGCCTAATTCCCCCCCCCAGACTTATCTCAGTAGACAATTTCAGAATGTGTCATAATCAATTTTCCACCCCTCGCAAAAACTTGATGACTCACGGAAGAAACAACATAACGTGCAGTCCTCAATGCAAATTCGCACACAGGGCGAGCACAAAACATACGGCTGCATAAGGTGTAAAAATCTACTTCCTCTGAATTCACAGTGGGTCACAGCGTACAAAGAAGCTCTCCTCAATATTCCCCACTGCCGTACACAAGAGAGCTGATTAATAATGGCGGGTCACAACCAGTGTTCCCTCTAATAGCACACAGTTTTTAAGCCTCCGGCTCACACATTTTTGTCTTGACTCAGAAAGAATGGCACCAGAGCAAACTCATTTATGCAGCAGTAGCCAAATCGCTCGCTCACAACTTTCATGCCAGTAGCTCCCAAAGTAGAATTTTTGCTCACAAGACTCCACAGCTTAGAGGGAACATTGGACTACCAGTGTTCCCTCTAAGCTGAGCTAGCGCACAGTGTTTTAGCTTCCAGCTCACAGATTTTGGTCTTAGCTCAAGAAGGACGGCTCCAGAGCAAGTCAATTTTTGCAGTTGCCAAGTCCCTCGCTCACAACTTTAACGCCAGTAGCTCAAAAAGTAGATTTTTTGCTCAAAAGACTCCACCAGCTTAGAGGGAACATTGATTCCACTTCCAACATACTCAGAAGTTCTCCTCAAACAGACTCACTGCAATAAACCAGAGGGGCGATCAGACACACCCAAGCAAGACATGCTGATGGGATTTTCTAACAAAACTTCACTGACATACAAGGTCTGCCATCCAACATTCCACACTATCCTCAAAGAAGGGGGGGAGGAAAAATCTAAACCTAGATAAAAGAAACATCCTCGCTGACCCCAAATGGATCGTACCTGAGGCACCAGCATCAGAACCAGAAATCATCTTTCCTAAAACTTGTCCAAATCATGCTGACTTCTTTTTTTAAAAAAATCCCATATCATAGGCTCAAGAGAAGAGAAGAAGAAGAAAAGAGATTGGATTTATACTCCGCCCTTCACTTGGAGTCTCAGAGCAGCTTACAAACTCCTTTCCTTCCCCCTCCCCACAACAGATACCCTGTGAGGTAGGTGGCGCTGAGAGAGCTCTTTCGAGGACTGCCCTTTCAAGGACAGCTCTTGTCAGAACTATGCCTTGCCCAAGGTCATCCAGCAGCCAGAAGTGGGGGAGTGGGGAATCAAACCCGGTTCTCCCAGATTAGAGTCCGCGCTCCTAACCACTATACCAAACAGCCTCAAAGGTATAACAGAGGACACCTTCACAAGACAGGAATGCTTTCAAGTTTGTGAGCTTACCTTCCAGCAAGTCTCTCGCCAGACCCGGTTCTGCCCCCGTGGACCGAACAAAGTCTGACAGGACCGCATCCATATCAAGAGTCATGTGATCATCTAGAGGTGCTGCCAAAAGGGCAGCAGTGGCAGGACTGGACCGCAGGCTACAAGACATCCATCTGTTAAAAGGGAAAAACAACAGCAACAGTTCAATAGAAAACTACTGAAAGACGCTAGGCGCCCACTGGCTGAGCACGGAAAGTACAGCAATAAAACTGAAGGCTGCAATTCTGCATTTGAAAACTTCCCTCGGACAGTTACTAAAGCTACTCCATCGCTACTCCATCGCTAGTTGGGGAGCCCCAATTTCCACCTCAAACAGACCCGCATTCTACACCCCTTGGCCCACTTATCGATCCTTTCCACATAATCCTCCAGTGGAAAACGAACTGCAAAAAAGAAATAAGTCGGCGCACCATAGGAATAGGTCCACTGGTTTATAACAAGAGAGTTAGAGACAGAAGGAAGGCTGATTATATGGTTAAAAGCAAACAACTGCAGCAATCAGGGCTTTATTCATGGCTCCGTATGCCCCGAATGGAAGAAAGTCAAGTTCTTGCAAGCACATTATTAAGTAATGGCATGTAAAATGTGCACACTTCACATCACGGTTTTTCTTTTTTCCAAGATACAGGGTTCTCTATAAAGTGGGAGCTTTTTTTTTTGAGTCTGCCATGTGTGCATTCAAGATCTACAGCGATGTTCAGAGGGGGACAAGGTGCACTGAAGCCCTCATCCCTGAATATTGAAGTCCTGCCCTGAAGTCTCCTCCCCCATTTCTGTGGCTCTACCAATCACCGCTCAAGTGCTTCTAAACTTTTCCACAGCTTCAAAGCCTAGAGACTTGCTTTTCTGAAGAGGGAGGGAGGAATCGTAGAGTTGGAAGGGAACGCCAGGGTCACCCAGTCCAACCCCCTGCAGGAAATTCACAAATACCTCTGGCCCCATACCCCCCGTGACCCCTGTTCCATGCCCAGAAGATGGCAGGCAGGCACATAGAGTTGCAAGGGACATCCAGGGTCATCTAGTCCAACCCCCTGCACAATGCAGGAAATTCACAAATACCTCTGACCCCACAATCCCAGTGACCGCTGCCCATGCCCAGAAGATGGCAAAAGGAAGGAAGGAAGGAAGGAAGGAAGGAAGGAAGGAAGGAAGGAAGGAAGGAAGGAAGGAAGGAAGGAAGGAAGGCAGCTGATACTATCAGATTTCCAGTATCTTTGCCAGGTACATAAGCCAGTCTTGCATAACAATGCTGTCATTCTATCTGCTAATACACTGAGAGTTTTGAATATTACACAAGCTTCCTCTTCAAAGGGGCCCATCGATAACTAACAGTGAGCATTTTTGTGTGTAATTTTTGCTATTTTTTAAAAAATTGTACAACTTGTACAGTTACTGGCGTGCAGGCAAGAAGCGTGACCTGGGAGCTGCTCAGATCTCACTTTAGTTATAAAATCTCTGCTTTAATTAAGCTTCTGCCTCAGCACCACCTTCGCATGCAACAACTGGACAGCCTTACCAGGATTAGAACTAGAGTTACAGCAATCATTTATGCGGATAGTTTTGAACCATCAAAGCACAACATAAAGGTAATATTATTTTGTCTGCCTCTTATATTGTCAGGCTAGTGTACTCTAAATATTATTATTCTGTTTGGCTCTTCCGTGCCTGGGTGGGTCACTTGAATTCGGTTCCAAGTCCACCTCCTCCTCTGGAATATGACAACCACCACCTGAAACAGATTCCAGGTTCTTCTCCACCTTCTCTGGAACACGACAACAGTCACTGGAATCTGATTCCAAATTCTCCTCCTCTGGAATATGACAACCACCGCCTGAAACGGATTCCAGGTTCTTCTCCCCCTTCTCTGGAACACGACAACAATCACTGGAATCTGATTCCAAATTCTCCTCCTCCACGATATGACAACCACCAAATGAATCGGATTCCAAGTTCTCCTCCTCATCCTCTGGGCTATAACACCCACCCCCTGAACGGTTCTCCGCCACCTTCTCTGGAATGTGACGACAGTCAGTTGAATGTGATTTCAAGTTCTTCTCCACCTTCTCGGGGGTATGACGGCTTTTAAATCTGTTCTGCTCCAAAGTGCATCCATCTCCACCGCAATGGCCGGTGCTTTGCGCAGCGTGCCCTTGTGGCCTTCCGCCCTCTTCTTTGGATGGAATTGGTGAAGTCCGCTTTGCCTGAGAAGGCAGGGTCACCAGCTTTCTGTAGAGCCGGATCCTGACGAGTGCAGCGATGATGGCCGCTAGAAGGAGAAGGCCAAATACAACCCCCAGTGCGATCCCCAGTTGGCTGCTGCTCATATTCAAGGAGTGGAACAGGCCGTCCGCACCAATGGCTTCCCGTCTGAGACGACAGTCTTGAGGGCCTGTTTACAGTGGCCGTCTCCTGCGGCTTTCTCCTACTGGCATCATAATCAAGTTCAGAGGCAGAATGACACCATCACGGTGTGTCAGCAGATGACAAAGGCATCCAGGGAGAAAGAACATGAGTGGAACTAATGCCCGTTCGAGGTCCTTTCCTGAACATCACCCTCAGATGTCTACAGCAGCACCTTCAACTTTGATTCCTTGAAACCTTGTTTAGGGAAAGAAAGAACCCTTTCTCTTAACCAAAACTATATGGCTCCTTACTAGAAGTGCCGACCTTCAAGTGGGGGCCTGAAGTTCTTCCAAGGATTACAGCTGAATTCCCAGACGATGGAGGTAAGTTCCTTTGGAGAAAATGGCAGCTTAGAAAGGTACGAGCTGCTGAAGGTCAAAGCCCCCTTCGTTAGAGAGGGCTGAATCTTGAAATCTCGTATCATTAAAACCTGGTTGGTCTCTAAAGTGCTACTGGACTCGAGCCTAACTGTTCTATCGCAGACCAAAACAGCTGTCCTTGGAAACTAACCCAAAAAAAATATATCAATCACTCCCTTAAACCATTAGTAATTAGGAAATGCCCAGTAATTCAAGCAAATGATAATGGCAATGAAGAAGAAGAGGAGATTGGATTCATACCCCGTCATTCACTACCCAAAGGAGTCTCAGAGTGGCTTACACTCCTTTCCCTTCCCCTCCCCACAACAGACACTCTGTGAGGCAGGTGGGGCTAAGAGAGCTCTTGACAGAAACTGCTCTTTTTCAAGGACAGCTGTGCCAGAACTATGGCTTGCCCAAGGTCACCCGGCAGCTGCGAGTGGAGAAGTGGGGAACCAAACCCAGTTCTCCCAGATTAGAGTCCACGCACTTAACCACTACACCAATGACAACAAACAACTAAAACCCAATCAGACCAGCAGTTAAAAAGGAAACAGCATTTGATAGGCATGAGAACTGTTTGGTTAAAAGACTAAACTGTGGATAAAGAAGCCCTGGGCTCGGTTCTTGCATTCTCTTGCTATTCTCCAAGTGAGAAGGCCTGGGTGAACATACAGATGCTGAACACAATGCCAACAGGGATATCACCAGAAGGGGACTCCATGTGGTGAATCAGCTTTGCAGAGGCTACAAGATGCAGGATTATTCTCCACAGGAACTGAGGCCGTCACATTGCAAGTGTCAGTGACACCTGAGAGACGGCTGGAGGCTCGCGGCGCAGTGGCTCAAAACCATGAGGTAGGTGCCCCATCAGTGTTCCCTCTAAGCTGAGTTAGTGTGAGCTAGCTCACAGTTTCTTAGCCTCCGGCGCACACATTTTTGTCTTCGCTCAGGAAGGATGGCTCCAGAGCAAACTAATTGATGCAGTGGCCAAATCGCTCGCTCGCAACTTTTAATGCCAGTCGCTCACAAAGTAGAATATCTGCTCACAAGGCTCCACAGCTTAGAGGGAGCACTGCCCCTATGTATAATGTGGCTAGGGAAGACTGGCCATATGGAGGCAAGTTTTACCCATGCAACAGTTCATGGGTAGAAGCAGCAATGTCCCATAGCTTTTCGCGAAGACCGACAAAACGCATACTTCCGATGATCAAAAAACTGCCTCCGATACAGAAAAACAACGTCCACATCAATGAGTATTCCCCCTCATGGCAAGTCACCATAAAATCTGCACACATAACGAAGCACAAAGACTATTTTAAGTGCAACTAATACGGCCTTAAGCAAGCATAACACCCCCTATATCCACCAAAATGCAGAGAATATACTAATTGCTGGCATAGCACAGTATTGAAAACAGCCATGTTAATCTCATAATACATTCTGCGCATCGAGTTCTTCCTGAAGAGGTAGGAAGTCCTGTTTCCTGGCACACAATGATCCGGTTGTTCTCCATTTAAGCAATGCAGTGTGTGTTCAGCAACTTACTGCCAGCTGTCTGCACCAACCCAGTTGCTGAGAAAGGCAGCTATCACATCAGTATATGACTCACTGGCATAGAGGCCGGTGTGTAGGCTTGCCAGTGGAACTAACTGTCATAGCTGAGGAAATGCAAATACATTCTCGTTTCCATGAAGATAACGGAACGTATTTTATACAAGCTGGAAGGTAACAGCTACCTGTTTCCCCCCTGCAGATCTCTATCTCTCTCTCTCTCTCACACACACACACACGCACGCATAAATTACCTACACATCCTTTCCTCCTCCGCCTCTACAAAAAATATATATAGTGAGGGTCCCCAACTTTTTTGAGCCGGTGGGCAACTTTGGAATTCTGGCACAGAATTCTGAGCCCAAGCACAAAAGAAAGGTATGAAAGAACAAAAGAAGTGTGAAGAAATGCATTTTTCCCTTGGAGGTTTGAAATGAGCAAAACCTTCACTCTGAGTTTTAAAAGTCCCTCCTCCCCATCTGGGCAGAGAACAGGCAGGAAGGGGGAAGGCAGTCCAACTGCTTTCCAGCTTACCTTCATACAAATGCTAATAGATCTAGCAGGAGAGAGAATGGGTGGGTCAAGTTCTCCCCTCTTCTCTAAGCAGGGAACAGAGACTTGGAGGAATTAGATTCTAGAGAGGCTATCGGAAGGAAAGGTCTAGAGACATCAGGAAGAGCTTCGCTAACCTGGCCTGACCTGGTCAGTGGGTGGGAGAAAGAGAGGTTGTTATAAAGCTTTTTTTCACATTCAACTGGGGAAGCATCCAAAATCCAGAACGAAAGCGCTAAGCATTAAACAAGTCTAAGAGTATGAAACTGTTGACCTGCCACACCAACAAATTAAGAACGTCAGAAGAGCCCTGCTGGATCAGACCAGTGGTCCACCTAGTCCAGCATCCCATCTCACACAGTGGCCAGCCAGTTCCTCTGGAGGTTTATCAACAAGGCATAGAGACTGAGACCCTCCCCTGATAAGAACATTTTTAAAAAGCCCAGCTGGATCAAACCCAAAGTCCATCTAGCCCAGCATCCTGTCTCACACAGAGGCCAAACAGTTCCTCTGGACAGCCAACAACAGGGCACAGAGGACAAGGCCTTCTCTTGATGTTGCCTCCTGGCTCTAAGATTCAAGTACAATCCACAGAAAGTGGACACAAGAAATTTTTCCACATGTTTTTGGGGATATGACCAATGTTCTCTCTAAGCTGAGTGTGAGCTAGCTCACGGTTTTTTAGTCTCCAGCTCACACATTTTTGTCTTCACTCAGGAAGGATGGCTCCAGGGCAAACTGACTTTGGGGAAGAGTGCAGGGGGTTGGACTAGATGACCTGCAAGGTACCTTCCAACTCTAACATTCTATGATTCTAACTTATGCAGTAGCCAAATAGCTCACTCACAACTTTAATGCCAGTAGCTCACAAAGTAGAATTTTTGCTCACAAGACTCCGCCACTTAGAGGGAGCACTGGATATGACTGTAGCGAGCGGCACGTCTTCACCCCCTGTTCCGTGATCAATTTATCCAATATTTTCATTTAAGAACATACAACAGTTGTCTAAACTTACTAACCTTCATACAATTGTTAAGGCTGAGAACAGCGAACTCTTACTGCTGTCTTTAAGCAGTGCGTTTGACTTACTTTGGGTAGGCTTTTAAGTAACAGTTCCTTGCGGCATGTGTCGGGTGGACTTTATGCCATTAGTTCCCGCAGAAGATGACAGGTCATTTCATCACAGTAGAGCATGTGAATAAAAGTTGTGTCCCCTGAGAAATCTGCAAGGAAATACGACGGCTGTTAATTCGTCACATATATCATGCATCTCAACTAACTCTGCTCCACTCAGGCTATTAATGACAAGTGACACACAGGGCACAGCTACACAATATAAGTAATTATTCCCGTGCATTTTCCCTAGTTTTGCTTCTCTGGCACCCAAAGTGGCAATAACATGCAAACTTCCTTGTTTCACCTGGATGCAGTCACAGACAATTAGGAAAGGAGAAAACTGCGCGCGGGGGGGGAGAGAAGCACAAAAAAATCAAAGAGATGAAAGACCCCAAATTCCAGCCTCCATGCTTAGGACCAGTGTTCTCTCTAAGCCGAGTTCGTGTGAACTAGCTCACAGTTCTTTAGCCTCCAGCTCACAGATTTTTGTCTTCGCTCAGGAAGGATGGCTCCAAAGCAAACTGAACATAGCATAAGAACATAAGAGAAGCCAATGTTGAATCAGGCCAATGGCCCATCCAGTCCAACACTCTGTCACACAGCGGCCAAAATATACCAGGTGCCAACAGGAGGTCCAGCAGTGGGGCCAGGACACTAGAAGCCCTCCCACTGCTGCCCCCTCCAGCACCAAGAACAGAGTGCATCACCTGCCCCAGACTGAGAGTTCCCATCTAAACCCTGTGGCTAATAGCCACTGATGGACTTCTGCTCCATATGTCTATCTAATTCCCTCTTGAAACTGTCCATGCTTGTAGCTGCCACCACCTCCTGTGGCAGTGAATTTCATATGTTAATCACTCTTTGGGTGAAGAAGTACTTCCTTTTATCTGTTCTAACCCGACTTTTCAGCAATTTCATGGAGTGCCCACGAGTTCTTGTATTGTGAGAAAGGGAGAAAAGTACTTCTTTCTCAACCTGCTCAATCCCATTCATAATCTCATAAACCTCGATCATGTCACCCCTCAGCCGTCGTTTCTCCATGCTAAAGAGCCCCAACTGTTTTAACCTTTCTTCGTAGGGAAGGTGTTCCAACCCTTTTATCATTCTAGTTGCCCTTCTCTGCACTTTTTCCAATGCTATAATATCCTTTTTGAGATGTGGCGACCAGAACTGTACACAGTATTCCAAATGAGGTCGCACCAATGATTTATACAGGGGCATTATGATACTGGAAGATTTGTTCTCAATTCCCTTCCTAATAATCCCCAGCATAGCACTGGCCTTCTTTATTGCAGTTACACACTGTCTAGACATTTTCATTGAATTATCTACTATGACTCCAAGATCTCTCTCTTGGTCAGTCTCTGCCAGTTCAGACCCCATCAATGTGTATTTATATTTAGGATTTTTGGCTCCAATGTGCATCACTTTGCACTTGGCCACATTGAACCCCATTTGCCACGCTGACGCCCACTCACCCATCCTCGACAGATCCCTTTGGAGTGCCTCACAATCTTCCCTGGTTTTCACCACCCTGAACAACTTCGTGTCATCTGCAAATTTAGCCACTTCACTGCTTACTCCCAATTCCAAATCATTAATAAACAAGTTAAAAAGCATCAGACCGAGTACTGATCCCTGTGGTACCCCACTGCTTACTACCCTCCACTGAGAAAATTTCCCATTTATACTCACTCTCTGTTTCCTATTTATAAGCCAGTTTTTAATCCACAAGAGGGCTTATCCTTTTATCACATGACTATTGAGCTTACTTAGGAGCCTTTGATGAGGAACTGTATCAAAAGCTTTCCGGAAGTCAAGGTAAATAATATCTATCGGGTCCCCCTTGTCCACATGTTTGTTCACTCCCTCAAAAAACACTAACAGATTAGTGAGACAAGATCTTCCCTTACAGAACCCATGCTGAGTCTGCCTCAATAGTTTTTGTTCATCAATGTGCCTACTAATTCTTTCCTTAATAACAGTTTCCACCAACTTACCCGGTATTGATGTCAGACTGACTGGCCTGTAATTTCCCGGATCTCCCCTGGAGCCCTTTTTAAAGATGGGAGTGACATTAGCTACCTTCCAGTCCTCAGGAATGGAGGCAGATTTTAAAGAAAGATTACATATTTTTGTCAGGAGATCCACAAGTTCACATTTGAGTTCTTTCAGAACTCTCGGATGAATGCCATCCGGGCCTGGTGATTTATCAGTTTTTAAATTGTCCATCAGTTGAAGTTCTTCCTCTCTTGTCACCACGATCTGATTCAGGTCTTTCAAACCCCCTCCCGAAATCGGTGCTTCTGGAGTGGGCAAGCACTTCTCCTCTTCCACAATGAACTGATTTACACAGTGGCCAAATCACTCACTCACAACTTTAATGCCAGTAGCTCACAAAGTAGACTTTTTTGCTCACAAAAAGAAGAAGAAGAGGAAGAGATTGGATTTATACCCCGCTCTTCACTTGGAGTCTCAGAGTGGCTTACAAACTCCTTTCCCTTCCCCTCCCTACAACAGACCCCCTATGAGGTAGGTGGGGCTGAGAGAACAGCTCTGAGAGAACCCAAGGTCACATCAGCAGGTGCAAGTGGAGGAGTGGGGAATCAAACCCGGTTTTCCTAGATTAGAGTCCGCGCACTTAACCACTATACCAAACTGGCGCACTACACCAAACAAGACTCCACAGCTTAGAGGGAGCATTGCTTAGGACAGGTAGTTTAATTGCATTAATCAAGGAAGCGCCTGCCTGGAGCCGAATGATTAGGAAACAGATGACGGAGACAAATTCCCCCCCCATCTCTTTCAGCTTTGCTGGCTCAGGCTTTATAGTTTAGATGACTCCCTCAGCCACACTGGAAGACCAATCCACAATCATAGCGGTATTCAGGCAGAGTTTGTCAATGTGGATCTGGTCCACTTGAGTCCTTCGAGCGTATTTTATTGGTGTGTGGAAGCCCATTTGAGAGAAAGGAATTTGTCCTCCCCTCTTAATAGTTTATGGGAATTTACCATCTCAAAAAAAAATCATCCAGTTTTTCCTTGTAGGTGAGGATCGGAAAACTACCTTAGCAGCTGCTAAATATTTAGCTGTGGTGACTGACTGTGAGAGAACATAAGAACATAAGAGAAGTCAATGTTGAATCAGGCCAATGGCCTGTCTAGTCCAATACTCTGTCATACAGTGGCCAAAAATACCAGGTGCCATCAGGAGGTCCAGCAGTGGGGCCAGGACACTAGAAGCCCTCCCACTACTGCCCCCTCCAGCACCAAGAATAGAGTGCATCACCTGCCCCAGACTGAGTGCTCCTATCTGTACCTTGTGGCTAATAGCCACTGATGGACCTCTGCTCCATATGTTTATCTAATTCCCTCTTGAAACTGTCCATGCTTGTAGCTGCCACCACCTCCTGTTTGTTTGTTTATTTATCTTGATCTGTTCAAAACCTTTGAGTCAAAAGAACAAGAAGATGACAACAATGAAGACGACCATGAAAAAGAAGATAAAGACGATGATGATGAAGATGAAGGCTGAGAATGAAAACCCCTCTTACAGGTATGGGTGTTAACTGCTCACTTGTACGAGGGTTCATGCATTCAAGGGCTTTTTATCATGTGGACACAGACCAGTGCTGAAGCTAATTGCAGTAATGTGAGAGAAGGTCTTCTCTGCCCCATCTTCATGGAGAGAAGGCGGTGGACAGTTCAGAAAGTGGCAGAGAGAGGCAGGGAAAAGAAGAGGGGGATTAAAGAACAATTAGATAAAGCCAGGAGAAGAGACCCAATGCTCTGTGCATTCAATCCCTTTCTATCCACACTAGCAAAGGCCCATAATAGTTAAATGACTGGAAGGTTTAATTTGCTATGAAATACAGCAGCAAGGCACTCGACCAATAACACGTACATCAAAATAATGGTTGAAAATCCTTCCCTACCATCGCTCCCACGTGTCAGCTTCTCTGGAAGCCAATGCTTAATTTGATTATTGCTTTGCTTTGCAAAGGTAATTAAAGAGAGCAATAGGATTAGCCCTTCACTTTTAAAAACCACGCTCACGGTATTTGGTTTCTTTGAGAGAGAGAGAAGGAGGTAACACCACCATGGGAGATAGGACCCTTAATTATAAACGCTGGAGAATGGGTTACAATGGTGAAGGAAAGGCACTCGGCACATGTTCAGGCACTTTGCTGTTTCACGTATTTCAGAGGCAGTTCTGGAATGAAACACGGACTTGAGGAGCAAACTCCGACACAAATTAAACCCTACATATTTAGCATACATTTTAAAGAGTTCTTCTTCTTTTCTTTTTTTTTTACAGAAACGATGGATACAACTGAGAATCCACAGATACTATACCCTAGGGAGACTGGAATCTTTCCATGCTATCAAGCCCACCAATCAGGACGCAAACCTCAATCAGAGATGGAAGCTTTGAGTTGACTAATTACATTGATCAATTGGACCTTTCTCCCTTTCTCAGAATACAAGAACTCGTGGGCACGCAATGAAATTGCTGAGCAGTTGGGTTAGAACAGATAGAAGGAAATACTTCTTCACCCAAAGAGTGATTAACACATGGAATTCACTGCCACAGTGTATTCTTGATGCATGGGGGGGGGGCAACAGTGGGAGAGTTTCTAGTGTCCTGGCCCCACTGCTGGACCTCCCGATGGCACCCGATATGCTAGATTAGATGGATCACTAGTCTGATCCAGCAGGGCTCCTTTAATGTTCTTCTGAAGGCCTGGGCATCTATGCCCTCCTGGTCAGCCAGAGGAACAGGCTGCCACTGTGGGAGAAAGGATGCTGGACTAAACAGGCCACTGCTCTGTTCTAGCAGGGCTCTTCTTATGGTCTTATGAAGGCCTCAGCCTCTAAGTCCTGTTGCTGGACCTCCAGAGGAACGGGTTGGCCACTGTGTGAGACAGAATGCTGGATTAGATGGACCCACTGGTCTGATCCAGCAGGGCTCTTCTTATGGTCTTATGAAGGTCTCAGCCTCTAAGCCCTGTTGTTGGACCTCCAGAGGAACAGCTTGGCCACTGTGTGAGACAGGAGGCTGGACTAGATGGACCCTCACTGGTCTGATCCAGCAGGGCTCTTCTGATGTTCTTATGAAGGGCTTGGCCTCTGTGCCCTGCTACTAGACCTCTAGAGGAACTGATCGACTACTGTGAGACAAGGACACTGGACTAGATGGACCCCTGGTCTGTTCCAGCTGGGCTCTTCTGATGTTGTTGTGGACTGTGACACTTGTAAGGCAGTAAACAACTGATATAGGACCAAAAATGGAATGTTCCAATCTGGAATTGAATGACACAAACAAAAAAATTTGTTTTGTGGGGACACAAATGTTTCTGGCCTTGTGTCAGAAGCAATTGTATATACTGGAGATAGTAATATCGCCAATATGTACCTTCCAGTTTAGGTCCTTAGAATACAAATAAAACCGCCTTATCAGGGCCAGTGAAACATCAATATATGGTTCCTTCTGTGCATTTTTCACTTTATTTTATGAGGCTTTATTTGGACCCCTACAAGGTTTTTGTATGTTTTTGAAATGAATGTGTGTACCTTTGTCCGCACCTATCGGTGTTTTTAACTTGTGGCCCTTTACTAGTTTTCTAAACTTCCTTTGCAGGTTTTTGCTTGGTTGGTTTAGTTCTTTCTTCCCCTCTCTTCATGGTTGTAACTGAGTAGGCCACATCTGACGAAATCTCCCAAGCTACAGCAGTGGGTAAATAAGAGTTTTGTTGGTTGGGCCAGGCTCTGGTATTTTGTGTAGCGACTATCAAAGTCAGTGCAAAAGGTGAGAAACAGGAAAGAGACATCTCCGCTGGCCTTATCGGAGCTCTGCTGCAAAGCATTTTTCTGGATTCCTAGTTAGTACAGAGAGGAAGCACACAAAAGTCATTCCAAACTCATCTGAGAAAGCAATGACTTCCTTGCATTACTGCATACATGCCGCCACCCCCACCCCCCTCGGGTGAACTGAAGTAATATGGGGGAACTGAGGGCTCTGCTTTGCAGATGGAGAGAAGCCGGTATGTTGTATGCATACTGAGATTTCACTGAGTCATCCATATTTCAGTTACTCCATGGAATTCTCACGACCACTTATTGCAAAATTACTGCTACTGCGAATAGCCTCTGCTGCTGGAAATAGCCCAATCTGAGAGCTGCTATTTATGATCGCATAAAAGGAATGAAATATGCAGTGAAAATTAAATGGGAATAATCAAAAAGGAAAAGCACATAAAAGGAATGCAGCGTCATCTTGCCTTCCTCATATCTGCCCACAATGGAAGCGTGTATTATTGCATGAAAAAACATAGCACGGGCTTGTTTTTTTTAATCTTTTTTTCTTCTTAAAATTTACCTAGAAAAGATGAAACGTTAAAGAACGCTTATTTGGAGTAGTGCACTTGAAGTGCTATTAACAGGAGTACTGCAAGGATGAAGAAGAGGCTGACTGCTAAGAAGAATGTGTAATAGCAACATGATTAGTGGATTCACACAAGGTTTCCTATGATACGCTTAAGAAGTTTGCTTTCTCCAAAGGGTTCTTTTTGACCCCAGAAAAGAAACTCCTTCAAAGGGCATCACAACAGACTGTAATGTTGCAATGTCGACAACAAAACTGGGGAGGTTCAGCACACAAAGAAAGCTTCATTCAGATGCCTGCTTTGCTGTAGATAGAACAAGCCACTTTTCTCTCAAGACTTCTAAGAGTCATCATGGATTCCCAGACAGAAAATTCCTTGGCTGTGGTCACACGGCAAGCGTACCGCAATTTGTTCCCGCTACAGATTTGATCGGGGATATTTTTAAGTGGGTTCAGATGATCACACATCCCTTACCCAACCACTTGCATTTCGCGACAATGCTCTAGGCACCGTCCAGACAGTTAAAAAAAAATTCTTTGCGCATGCGTATAGGCTCACAATGGTGAAAGCCTGGGGGGGGGGGGGGAAACTACTGGAAGAAGTACGTTCAGATGACCTAATCGCAATCATTGTGAGAGATGGCTGTCCAGATTGGCAAAATTGCAGAATCAAAGCAAAAATACCAGGAAAGTATTTGATTTTCCCAGCGTCGGAAAACTTGCTAGGGATCCGGGAGAATTGCGCAAGTGAGCCCACTTCGGTG